>SNQJ01S0022082.1:77336-99528 GCA_010110895.2 Picea sitchensis | reverse complement strand
GGGGGTTGGATGGAGGAAAAGAGAGCAAGGTGGGGAGAGAGAGGGAGCGAGATATGGTGAGTGTGAGAGTGAAGGTTAGATGCAAGAGGTAAAGAGAGAAGGGGGTAGAGATGGATTGTTTGAGAGTGTCAGAGGGTGGGATGGGAAGACCAAGAGGGGGGCTAGAGAGAGAGAGAGGTGGGAGAGATATTGTAGATGTAGGAGAGAGAGGAGAGATAGTAGGAGGGAGGGAGGAGGGTGGTATAGGGAGAGTGTGTGAGAGTACATATAGATAAGTTTTCAGTCATACATAATCTAAGGCATGTCAAACATTGATTGAGGACAATACAAAATCATGGAAATTTAACCTTTTACACTTGTTACTGGGTCATAAATGGCCAACGAAAATAGTCTAATATTGAAGAACATACAAGTAGATAAGTTTTCCAATAATACATAATCTATGCCAATATCCCAAGAAAAAATCTCAATCATGGATTTTTGATAATATAAAATTAAACAATGGGAAATACCAGAGAGACATGAGAAAACCATATCGGTAACCCAATTGTGAGACCTGGAAGGCTCAAATTAGAGATGTAAGGAGGACAAATGTTTCCATAAGAAGGAAAAACAAAAGGTTCCCCCAGAGCGAGGGTTGCTTCAATGGTCATTCCAGGAATTGACACCATATAATTGTAGATCCAACCTAGATTCTGCTAGGGAAAACAAACAACACACGCTAAAAATATAGGAAGAAAAAAAACAAACAAAACCTTCTCACAATGAGCACACTAGTTGTTGAATAAATCCAACGTCATGGGAACAATGTAAGAATGGGTTGAGATAGAATAGGTGGAAAAGTTACGTTGGCGACCTTCTTAACGGACTTACGCCTTGGTGCAAGATTCCACATAATAAACATGGATATACCCTCCAAGGAGCCTGAGTTAGTTTAGCCAACATCGATTCTAGGTATGGCAAAGAATTTCCCCTTCATTGTCACCTCATGTATTAAACCTAAAGAAAGGCCACTAAGGTTACCAAATACAACAATGATGCCTAGGGAAATAGTTGGCAGTCCGATATATGCGCAAGGGCATGGTAATTGAGCCCTAAATTGACTTGATAAGGCCCACACACGGATTTTTTCTCAAGTTATCCCAAATAATACGTGCAACCACTAAACTAGGACCAACAAAGAAGGGTTAGTCACTCTACTTCTCTTAATGCAACCTCGTAATTGACCATTATGTGAGAAGGGCTTCCTAGGATAAAATGTAATAAATGGATTTCAATGCTCCCTAACTCAATATTCTATGTTTTTTTACATCTTTGGAAAGTTATCTTTCACACCTATTCCAAATCCCTACAACTAATGTGATGTAGGTTGCAAAGAGCCCTAGAAATAAAAGTTTCTAGGTAGATTTTAATTAACACGTAAATTTTGTTAAGTTGTTGTTACTCAAGAGGAATATGGCATGGACTAAATGATGTTTTGACCGACTCTAAATGTATGCAAAGAAATGAAGATTCAAATATTTCACTTCAATGAAATCTATAATATGAGAAGGAGAAAACATTTATCAATCCCAGATGCACAATGTCCCAAGATTTTATTAAATTCATCAATATCAAGATCTTCAATAAATGAGCCAAAAATAATGTACACCAATACACGACTCTAAAAATTTTAAGAATTCAAGACCAAAAAATTCCCAAAACCATGCAATTTCACTACTTCAAATGCAAATATGCCCCCAATCTAATGCAAGGGAAGAAATTAAAGATTTTTTTTTTCAAAGATTGCTAAAATCAATTGCAAGTTTCTTCAAAACAAAAGCAACCCAAACTAAAAATTTTCTTTTGAAACGAACTATTCAGAAAAATAATTTCTTTCACTAAATAATTATAAAGAAAAACAATTATTTGTAACTGAAAGACACTCAAATCAAGAGATCTCAAATCTTTCAAAGGAAAACATTCTAAAACAAAGAAAAAAATGGCTAAAAGCATATTCAAAGATGTCAAGTAGACAATAATCAGACCCAACAAATCACCCCAGACACTTATCTAAGATATGGGTAAGGAAAAACCAACAAAAACTATTTTTCCACACAATCGTCATGGGCTACTAGAATAACACAATGTGATAATCCTGATCATCGCAGGTCATAGAAGACCACAGTGTGATAATGCCGCACTGTCTCTCAAGGAAGGGTGCGTCGATCAGAGAAAATGTGGAGAAAATAAAAAAACATGAAGTTTTTCCAGGGAAATAAACAATGAGAGAGTCAATATGGATCTCCTAGTGACTTAGAAAACATAACCTAGGAAATCAAAGCAAGAAATCAAGAAAAACTAGGAAAACAAAAATTTGTATCCCCAGCATGGTCACGAATTTTGATTTAGGACAAATTGGTAAGTGTGGACACAAACTGATCTCCCTAGTTTCACCCCAAAACTAGAACAAAACAAGACATTATACTAAACTTTCCTTAGATTTCAGTTACCAAATATGAAGAGGATCCAAAACATACCTTTTAAATGTTGTAGACCTGACCTCACCAATGTGATCTGAGCTCTGTCATAAGGCTTATGGAGAAGTATCTGCAAAGAAACATAAGCCAACGAAGAAAATAATAATAGATTCTATTCAATATGAAACTATGTACGTGATCAAGGAATCTTACAATATGGACAAATAATGTTCATATAGGAAACAAAAAGTATTTTGTATTAAAGAATGTGGAAGAAAGATACAACTGGATGCCTTGATATTGTCAGGTTCCTTCCAATAGTTCCTTTCTTCCCACACACTTCTTCTCCAACAAGTTATGAGACTATAATTTTGAAGATACTAACAATCTATATTGAAAACATAAATCATAATCCTATCATAAGCCCTTCAGCTGAGAATTATCAAGCCAAAATTCTACTAACTCGTTAGCCACACTCAAAATCTATTCTCCCAGCCGACACAAAAAGGCTCCCCTTAAAGATAACTTTCCCCATGAGAGGCCTCCTCTTTTTATAAGATGAAAAGGATAAGATGAGGAGGTTAGGATGATCCCATGAGATCAACTATGCGACTCAGATACAAACCGATCGGAGGCCACATCACCCTCGAAGATTCTATTCTAGAAGTGTTGAGAAGCTTCTCTTTTTCTTTGTACGGGCGATCATCGCACCCTTAACACTGATAAAAATGCGACAATGTCACAGGCCACTGCGGTGCAACCTACATCGATCCTAGATCGTTGCACCCTTAACACTGAGCAAGGTGCGACGATCCTTCTTTATAGGGTTTTTTACAAAGGAAAAGATAATTTCATCTCTTTGGGAAAGTTCATATTCATTCTTATTTTGGGATTAAGGAAATTGATCCTTCTAAAGACAAAGGATAGGTGTACATCATTAACAGTCATAGGGTTAACGAAAATAATGTGTAACAAAGACCTAATTTTGGAATGGAAGCAACAGGTGGAAAGAAATGAGCATGCAAAAAACGAAGGAAAAGAAGCATACAAGAGGAAAAGCAACATGGCGTGTAGGAAGGAAATCCTAACCATGATAGGGTTAGGGTTTTTGACAAAGATGGTAATGTCTATAAGCCATATAGTAGTATAAATAAGGACCTAGGAGGTCTAGGAAAGGAAAGGAAAGGAAGGTTATCAGAGGTAAAGAGAGTTGATTATTGAGATTTTTTAGATTGTGGATTGTAATAAGTAATGTAGAAGAGTCAGATAAGCTATTTTTTTAGGGTTAGGTCATAGGTTTTGGAGCCTGGTGTGATCTAGTCCTCCTCACAGAGGGTTATTACCCTCATCTTGATTTTATTACGGAATATGTAATGCGTGTAGCGCAAGATTTTGCAACAGAATAAATAAAAGAGCATAGAGTCAAATATTTTTGGATGTCTCCCCAGGAGGGGTGAACCATGGTAAAATTTGTGTTCTGTGTGATTTTCAATGAATATTACTTTATGTTGATTATTAACTTAGGAATGAATGGTTAAACTATAAATATCAACATGCATGCATAGGTTTAAATATGAACAAATCATAGAAGTGCTTGAATAATTAACAAGGGTAATGGATAAGGGAGAAAGAACACAATCACATATGCCCACTCATTCCTAGACTGCAAGCACTTGATTATTGCAGTCACCCATAAAATCTATCTCGGGTGAGACTGCATTGTGTACCCTGTGCATAGTGTTTCCTTATGGTTTACCAAGAGGGCCAATATTTTTTTAGGGTTTTGCTGGAAACCCATTGAGATCCGAACCTGGGTCATCCCAAGAAAAAGATAACAACCTAAAAAAATGTAATTCATATTTCAAGATTATAGATTCAGGTCTTTTGTGCTTCAAGGTGATCAATCTTAATTTAAACAAACCTCCTATTTTATTCAATTAAATATTTATATTTTCTTCTCTTCTTTTTCTATGTTTTTTTGTGCACATGTTCCCACTTCCTCCTTTGTATTTCTCTTTCTGCTCAATCTCTTTTATGTCTCTCTCCCCCAACTCAACGTTTTCTCCACCTCTTTGTGTTCTTCCACTTTTGTTCTCTACTTCAACGAATTCACTCGGTATTCTCGTAACTTTTGTCAGATGTAGCCTGCAGTCCATAGTCTCTATCCAGAAGGGGAAACCGTGAGGTCCTCCTTTTAGTCATTCCATTGTCCCTTTGCTTCTCCAAAATACCAATCCATAAACAACCATTAATTTCCTCAACCACTTTCCTAACCCTTCATAATTATCACATGACTCATTCAGATACAATACGTTAGGGTATGAGTTTATGCTTAGCAAGAAAAGATTAGCTTGTTGAACAATCTTCCTATTTCCATCATAAAACAACTCATCTTTGTACTCCATGCCACTTCATCCATCCCTGCTTCATCAATTTCCCACTTTTTTATCATGACCAATACTTGCAAGGTGTTTTCTTCTCAGTCAATGATTTTGGTGTTTTTATTAAATCAAAACATAGTTACATGCTTCATAAATATACTTTATATGAATTATTAGCATAATTACATTCTTGGGGGGAAACATGGTGTTACATTTCCCTCCCCCTTAAAGGAACATCATCCTTGGTGTTTAAAAACCATGTATGTACAATTATACAAAAAATAAATATGGCTAAACTAATTTCATGGCATATTCTAGCTCCCATGTAGCCTCATCTTCTCCAAAGTTATTCCATTGCACCTTGACCTACATGATGGATGGGTTCTAGAGCATTGTTTCTTTCCTGTACTAGATGCATTGGGGTTCAAGTTGGAATTCTCCTTATGGTTCCACCTGTTTCATAGTCCAATCACTTACATGATTAGGTTCAAGTACATATTTCTTTAATAAATATACATGGAACACATTATGAGTTTTAACAATAAGTGGTAATGCAAGTCTGTATGCTACTGGTCGTATTCTCTCTAGGACTTCAAATCGTCCTCAATATCGGGGTGCTAACTTAGCACATGTTCTCATTCTCAAGGAACTTCACTTGGGTTTCACTTGGAGATATACATGATCTACCATTTTGAATTATCTATGAGTCCTCTTGCCATCAAAATAGTTATTTTGTCTATCTTGGGAAACTTTCAGGTTTTGGCTTATCTGCACCATGTCCTTCTCCATTTCTTTCATAAATTTTGGTCCAGGTATGATCTTTTCCACTAGATTTTCCCAACTAGTTTTAACTCTACACTTCCTTCCATACAGAACCTCAAACGGGTTCATTTTCAATGATTCCTTGTAACCATTGTTGTAGGAGAACTCTACCAGAGGCATATACTCTTCTCATTTCTTGGGTTGATGCATAACATGCATCCTCAACATGTTCTATAACACTATATTCACCCTTTTGGTTATACCATATCTTTGAGGATGATAAGCCCTGTTAAATGCCAATTGTGTTCCCAAGCCTACAAACAATCTCCTCTAGAAATTCGAGGTGAACTGGACATCTCTATCTGAAATTATAGTTTTAGAAAAACCGTGCAACCTGAAAATTTATTTTATAAAAACATTAGAAACATATATGGCTTTGGAATTAGATTTGATAGGAATATAATGATTATCCTTTCTCATCTCATCCACTACAACCATGATCGTGTCATGATGCTTGATTTTCATTGGTAGACCAGTAATGAAATCCATGGAAATTGCTTCCCATTTCCACTCTAGAATAGGAAAAATATCCAATAGACCTACATGATGTCTATGCTCAACCTCACCTATTATCACTCTAAACATTTGGAAATGTATTTATCAATGTCCTACTTCATTCCAGGCCAGTAATACAACTACCTTATTGTCTTCACCATCTTATGGTATTCAAGGTGACCTACATATGGTCTTCGATGGAACTCATCCATGATTGGATGTTTTAGATCTACTGAATTAGGAATGTACATTCTATTTTTATACAAAAGCATACTATTATCCCCAAGCTGATATCCCTCATACTTCTTTTCCTTGAGTTATTTTTGTAACCCTTACTTTGCTTGAGTGAAAAACTCATCTCCCCGCAAGATGTTTTTAATCCTCTGCTTAATCTCAGACTCTCCTACACTTGATACTGCTAAGTGTAATGTCTAAATTCTTTGGTTGAGCATGTATGCAACTTTATTTTATTTTCCTTTAATATGTTTGATTTCAAAATCAAACTCATTGATCAATTCCATCCACCTGTCATGTCTATCATTTAACCTTGGTTGGTCAAACAAATACTTTAGACCACAATGGTCTGTCATGAGGAAAAATATCCTCTTGAGCAAGCAGTGCCTTCAAATTTTCAATACATGTATGATAACTACTAATTCTAGATCATGGATAACATACTTATGTTTATGTTCATTTATCTTTCACGATTCATAAAAAGTCACTCGCCCATCTTGCATGAGAAATCCATTGATTCCTTCCTTGCAAGAATCAATACAAACCAAGAAGTATTCTTTTGGGTCTGGAATATTTAGAATAGGGGCTTTATTTAACAAATGCTTCAACAATTGGAAGCTATCTTCACACTCTTGTGACCATGCAATTTTCTTCCCTTTTCTTTGCAATGAGGTAATACCCTTTTCTATGCAATGAGGTAATAGGATTACCAATCTTGGAAAATCCTTTTATCAATCTCCTACAATACCCAACCAATTCCATAAAGGATCTTACTTCTGTCACATTTCTACGGTAAGACCAATCTATGATTTCCTAAATCTTTTTAGGATCCACTGTCACTCCTTCTGCTAAGATCACATGGCCTAGATACTGGATTTCGTTTTGAAAGAAATGACACTTTCTAAACTTGGCTTACAATTGGTGCTCTCTCAAAACCTTTAGTACCACCCTAAGATGCTATTCATGTTCTTATTCATTCTTGGAATACACAAAGATATCATCCACAAATACTAAGACAAATTTTTCTAAATACTTATTGAACACACTATTCATCAGACACATAAATGTGGTTGGTGCATTTGTAAGCCCAAATTGCACCACTACAAATCCATAGTGTCCATACCTTTTTATAAAGGCTTTCTTTTCGATGTCCACATCCTTAAATCTAACTTGGTGATATCCCAACCTTAAATCTATTTTTGAGAACACTACATCTCCTTTGATCTAATCAAAGAGATTATCTATCCTAGGTAAATGATACTTGTTCTTGATGGTCATCTTGTTCAATTGATTATATTCTATTCATAGTATCAGAGTACAATCCATTTTCTTTACCAACAGGTTGGGTGCTCCCCATGGAGATACACTCGGCCTGATGTAACCTTTATCCAACATTTCCTTTAGTTGCACCTGCATGTCCACCAACTCTGGTGAACACATCCTATAAGGTACTTTCGATGTTGGAACTACTCCAGGAACAATATCTATTGAAAAATTGAGGTCTCTTTTCGAAGGTAATCTAGGCACTTCTTTTGGAAAAACATCCATGAAATCCCACAAAATTGGGTGATCTTCAGCTTTCATCCCTTTTCTATCTACTAAGTTAAAAACTTTTATTGTATACAAGGGAAACCCTTTTTTGTCGAACCTATTGAAATGCACCATTGATATTTTCCTTATTGAAACTGGTTTCCTAATGCATTACAAAATCCTCGCATTTCCTTCCTCATCTCCACATTCCAAAACCTTCTCATAACAATCTATCCTTGCCTTGTGGGAAGCTATCCAATCCATTCCCAACAGTACTTCATATGAACCTAGGGGTAAGATATTCAAAGTTGTGTGAATCTGTAGTCCATTCATTTAAATCGGACATTCCTCAACCAGCTCAACCACTTTTCTCTTCATTCCAGTACCTAACCGGACCAACCATGCTTTTGCATGCATCTTTCTCTGTAATGAACATGCCTCAACAAATTGAAGAAAAATATAACTGAGGTTAGAACCTGGGATAATTAAAATGGAGACATGTTGATTTGCAATAATACCTTTCAATTCCACCATAGAGGCTTTGTATTCTTCTTGCTAATTCTCTACAGCTGCATAAATTCTCGGCATGCTTCTGGCTACATCGTTGATTGTAGATACCTCCTACACATTATACACTTTCTTGTTGTTATGTTGTCTATGGGGATAGTCCCTCAACAAGTGTGGCTCTCCACATCCCAAACATTGCAAAGGTATTTTCTTGGGCTCCTCTTCTCTTTATCTTACTTGCTCTATTAGTTTATTTCCACTTTGAGATGGAAATTTTTTTGGATGCGCACATCTTCTTGGATAACCCAACTGTGCACCTTTCCTGGGATTCTTATGTGGAAAAGACTTGAATACTTTCTTCTAGAATCCACTCTGGTCCCTCCTCTTCCATTCCTTTGAAGGATCTTGTTTATTCCTAGACTAATCATAACAACACTTGGCCTTCTGAATAGTGTCCTCCAAAGTCTTAGGTCTATCAAATTCAATTCTAACTTGGTAGGACTACGAAAATCCACTAAGAAAATGTTGTACTCTTTCCTTCTCATCCTTGAGGTAGGGGACATAACTCAACATATCCATAAACCTTTTCGCCTATGCATCTATGGTAAGTTGTCCCAACTTAATCTCATGGAATTACTTTATTTTTTCATCGTAGTATTTTTTAGATAGGTAATACTTTCAAAAGTGTTTCTCAAATTATTTCCATGTCATTTTGATTTCCTTTAATCCCTTGATTTCCCTGAGGTCTTCCCACCAACTAAAATCTCCTCCATTCAGGTTAAAAATGGAAATCCTTGCCTTGGTATTGTTGGAGTAATTGTGTGCTCGAAAATACTTCTTCAAACCAAAAACCCATGCTTTGGATTCTTCTCCTTTCTTTATCCCTCCATCGAAGGTAGGCGGTTTAGCCTTCTTGAATTCTTTAGTTAAAGAGATCTGAGAATTATTTCTCGTCTTTTTCTTTAGAATATGTGACTCTATGCCACAACTAGACAAATATACCGAGGTATTTTTCCTACTAAACGATTATGTGGAAACACTTCCACTGGATCTTCCCTTCTTCACATCACAATGCCTTTTTATAGAATAAATCCTTCCCACATTGTTATGAGCCAATCCGTGCTTTTGGGCATCCAAAGGGGTTTTCAACCTCTCCAACTGTTGCAACTTTTCATTTCTAAGGCCTTGCTATAGATGTTTCTAAATTTTGAATAGACTCTACAGTAATACTACATTCAATTATGCATGTTCAACCTAGCCTCTCATAAGCCTCTTATTGTCTCCCTTCATACTTCTAACAATGGCCATAAAATCTGGAGAGGTCTCTCTATCCCTCCGACTATCAGATTCTTCATTCTTGAGGTGTTAGGTGTTTCCCATGTTGTGATACACTAGTCACCTTTGTTTCCTTTCAGTACATCCTATTTGCTAAGCAAATAACCCTCATTGATAATTACTTTACCAATGAAATCATGACAATTAGTAAAATTTTCTTTAAACAATTTCAAGTGGCCTTAGTGAGCCATTCAAGACTAGAGTTTGAAATCTACTCTGATACCACTCTATAACACACCCAACCCCCTAATACTTTCTTAGGATGGAGGAGTGTCATGATTTGCATCATTAAGAAACTTGACTAATTACTTGGAAACAACAGTGTCTAAGTGAGGACTTCTTTTATAACAACATAAACTAAGATACATCTTACAAAATTCAAAGTTACAGGTAAATTCGACATCATTTGAGGTGTCCAAGAATCCTAACTCTCTAAACGACGATCATTGTTCTTCCTGTTATCACATTTATTTGTAGGGGGGTGTTTTCCTAAGAAATTGACCCCTTTGGCAAAAAAAAAGGCAAGAAGCAGGCTAAAAACCCACAAAATCTTTCTTATCCTAAGTTTTGAGGCCTAGGCATGTCGTGATAAGTAACACGTAGATCTACGATGCAGGATCCATATCAGATGCCCCCCCCTCGATGTTCTATTTTTAAGGGGGGGGTCCGAGTTGGTGGTTTTGGAAGTGGGGCCCCCACTATCATGTCACCTCCTCATTAACTTGGACACCCCCGTCCCCCAACCTTTCCCTCTTACCACTCTCCCCCCCCCTCCAAGTAGACCGCTTACCATGCTCACTTATCGCTATCACTCCTTTTGCCATCTATCCCCCACTTTGTCTCTCTCCTCTCCTTGTCACATCTTTCGCTTCCCTTCCACTTTCCATTTCTACACACCTGTCCCCCCACTCACTTGTATGTCATATCCCTTTTTCACTCCTGCTTATCATCTCCTTCCATGTGTTCCTCCCTCTGCCTCCACATCATCTTCCCTTGCCACTTCACCTTTGTCCCATCATACCTCAGTGCCCACGTTTTCTGTCACCTGTTCTTTCCTGATCACCTTTCCTCTACCACGTCTGTCCACATGACCACCTCTTGTCTCATCTCTCGTTGATCACGCCAATCACCCACGATAGTTCCTCATCCATGTCTATCTGCTAGTCTCAATGAAAACTCCCAAAGAAAATTCAGATGGTAGAATGCAATGGCTGCCACGTCCTACAGGTGCAGAGTTAACTTGGGCCTCCCCAATCCCGATGAAGCAGTTATTGGAGTAGGTGGTGGTGGTTGAACATCGTTTCCACCATAAATGGAAATCCTAGGAAAGGACTGTCATCCAGTCAACTCATTCGCAGGCCCATTCCAAAATGTGATTGCATCTAGTTGAAGTTCATGTCTAGTAGGAGACTGCATGCGCAGTCTTCCAGGAAGAATGCAGACGTAATGCCTTCAATGAAAAATCTCAAGAACGTATTTGTATTGTTTCTCTGAGTATATAGGATTCGTTCTCATATTTTGTTAGTGGCGATGGTTGAGCTAGGCTCCGGATTTGTAAATTTTTTATGAGGCCTCTCATTATCTGATTATGTATCGTTACTTGAGAATTCTTGTTTAGTGGTAGTTAGTTTCCCCTTCATTTCTTTTCTTCTGATTCTGAGAGATCGGGCATGGATGATCTGGTCGAGTGTTGTGACTATAGTGAAATGTAGGTTTGATTGCAGTTGTTGTTACAACATTTTCAATTTCTTGAAGTTATCAGATCCAAGAGGATCTTCTGTCTGAAACTTTTCCTCCAAAGGTTTTTGGAAGACTGGAATTCCATAGGATACCTTTACATTTTCCTCATGTTCTTCCACCTGCTCACCACTATACAAACTTACTGACTAAAGTTAGATCAAGACCTCATTTATATACCTGTATCAGCCCAGTGTTTCTGAGTTAAAGTAACACGATCTTGATTCTGCATATCCAAAAATTATTCACTGTGACATACAGGCTGATGGACCTTGGGCTTACATCTGCCACAATCCAGAGGTGACTTCCAATGCTAACATTTCTGGTGTCATTGTCAGGGATGAATTGAATATTTTCCCTGGGCATGGAAGACAAATCTTACTAGTTCTGAGGGTGCATCAAAACTTAGTACATTAAAGATTGCAGCCTGCACCTAGCGACTCCATTTAGGAAACTCCATTTTTTTAGCTGTGGCTTCTAGAGGCAGACACACAAGGTCTACTCCACAACTTCCTTTAGCAACACCTGAAGTGGACCCGGATAAAATTATCAGAAAAGGAAAGGCCCTTCGAGAAGGCACGTCTACTGATGAAACATGTATTTTTGATGATTTTCATTATCCTCATATAGGAACTCCAATTTATGCAGCTCATTCTACTATTATACCTTTCGTTGGAGTTTTCCAAACCTTAAATTTTGGGAGTGTTCTTGTTGAGTTTTCCCCTCTTGGTCTGGGATTGGAGGGAGAAATCCTTGTCACTCCTCTCTCCCCTGAATTTATACCGTGGTTTAGGCCGAACACCTCATAATTTTTTCCTGCCCCAGGATTTATCACCCCTCCTTCTATTATTGTTGTTTCTACTACATAAAGGGTAACCTCTGTTCCCTCAAGTCCTGTAGATTTTCCTTCAAATCCTTTGTTGTTTCCTTTCCCTCCTGGAAGCTCACTTCCAGACTCCCCTGCTTGAACTCCATATCCTCCTTGTTCTCCTCCACCTATCATCCCTATGGAAGGTGCTAATCCTCCTAGAAATAGAATGGATTTTGTATAAGCTTCTCGATATGCCCCTTTGGTCCTACCTCAGCCCATGAATTCTCTCCCTACTAGAGATTACCTGAAATACATGAACAAGTTCACTAGATAAGGATACATAATTATGGAAGAGAACCTTGTTGCTTTATATACTTATGCAGACAATCTAAATATTGAAAATGAAGATGTCTGGATGAGAGTCTTTATCCAAAGCCTTGATGGTGAGGTTAGAAAATGGTTTAGGGGATTGACCCTTGGATCCATCACTGGGATTGAGGATTTAGATGACGTTTTTTTTAGACAACAGGGGGATAAGAAGGACTTTATGTATTATATCACAGAGTTTGGGTCCCTAAAGAGAAAAGAGGGAGAATCTATCTCTAACTTCTGCAAAAGATTCAACAATATGTATAATAAGTTCCCTGCTGAGATAAAGCCTATAGAATCCTTTGCTAAAATTACCTATGCTAGTGCTTTTGACCCTGCCTTTTGCCTGTTGTTAAGAGAGAGAAGAGATACTTCCTTGGCTCATATGAAATATGCAGCCTTGGAAGTGTGGTATAACATATTGACAACAAACTGAATCAAGAATAAGGCTGATAAAGACATATCGAGGGGAAGATTTGAAGCCTCCATCTATGGTTCCTCTACTTTCCCCCCTCAAATGGATGAAGTAGCCAAGTTACTAAAATCACTTTCAACTAGGATGGAAAGGTTGGAAGTAAAGGGGAAGTAGACATACAAAAATCCTCAGCATGATGGACTCAAAGGCAACTTCAGAAGACCAAAAAATGCCCCTCAAATACTCCCGAGAGAACCCAGAAACATAGACAGGGATGATCATAAAATCCAAACCCCTCTTCAAAATAACCTCGTTGTTCATGAAGAAGGAGAGGGGGAAGAGCTAGATACTGAAATTCATTGTCTTGGAGACACCTCCCCATTTCCCCATTTAACTTAATCTACATATAAGGAGTCTCTCATGGATGACCAGATAAATGAGCTGAGCAAGGGAGAGAAGGCCAATAGAAGTCCCAATAAATATAAACTCAGGTCAAAGAAAAAAAAAGGGAAGTCAGAAATCCATGATTAGCCTTCCAGAGAAGATATGCATGTCAAAGATGTATTAAAAAATAGCAAAGAAAAAAAAACTTAGAATCCCTCGCCAATAGCTAAAGACCCCATCCCCAAGCTGAGAGAAATCCTGAAGTACCTTCCTCCATCTTCAAGCATGGAATTCAAAAAATTAGAATCCTTGTCCCCCTCTCAGAACTATTCAAGCATGAATATTTCAAGAAATCCCTCTCTAAGTTGTTGTAGTCTGAGCTATCTCCCCATCCCAAAGACTCGGTAAACCTCCAAGACGAAAAACTATCAGTCATCTTAGGGCATATGGTAGAATATAAAGATGATTCATCCCCTCCCTTCTATACATCCCTCAACATACATGATAAGGTGTTGCATAATTTTTTGATGGACTCAGGGGCATCTCATAATCTCATGCCCAAAACTGTTATGGAGGAACTTGGATTGGAAATCACAAAGGATTACCATGATTTATATTCATTTGATTCAAGGAGGGTGCAATGTCTTGGGGTCATCAAAGATATGGTTGTGACCTTGTTTCAACTTCCCATGAAAAGTGTGGTCATGGATATCATGGTGGTTGATGTTCCCCCCAAGTTTGTTATTCTATTGTCAAGATATTGGATAAAAAGAATTGGAGGAACATTATAGATGGACCTCACATATGCTACCATTCCAGTCTTTGGAGGAAAACATAGAATATTGTATAGAGAAGCTCAGTTGGTGTATATTATTAGTGATGAATCTGACCCCACCAACCATCCTGTCTTTTCACTTGACACCAAGATGGGGTCTAGTTTATTGCAGTTTATTGATGCTCTCGATCCTCCTTTAAAACTCAAAAAATAGCCCATGATTTTTCATGAATTTTCTTTCTCCGCCATCTCTGTTTGGAAAATTTTCTTTGATGGAGCCTCCTCTAACGATGTTGCTGGTACTGGAGTATTATTCTTTTCCCCTGCTCAGGAAACCATATCTCTGTCATACAAATTAGAGTTTGAAACTACCAATAATGTGGCAAAGTATGAAGCTCTTGTTTTGGGATTAAGGGTTGCAAAGGACATGGGGATGAAAGAGATATCAGTGTTTGGTTATGCTGAGTTGATTGTCCAGTAGATCATAAATATTTATCAGACCAAACACCCTCGTCTTAGAAGTTATAGAAATGAAGTATGGGACCTCATTGACAATTTTTTCGTGGCTTTCAACATTTCATTTGTCCCTCCAGAAGAAAATGTGATGGTTGATTTTATGGTCGTTTCAGCAAGCAATTTCAAAGTCCCTCTACCACCCAAAATCAGGTATGATGTAGAAGTGAAATATAGACCCTCTATACCTGACAATGTCAAGCATTGGAAAGTGTTTGAGGATGATCTTAAAATCAAAATATTTCTAGAAACTGTTGAGGAGTTTTCAGCATTACACATCGACCAGGATCCTGACTCTAAAATAAATCCTCACACTGATGTTCTTCTCAACAAAATTGTTGATCATCATATTGTGCAATTTCCTAACAATCACATCCTAAAAAGACTAGTCTCTTTGGAAATACTATTTGACAGAAATGATGTGGTAGTAAAGGGTAAAATCTCAAGTAATGATGTTGATGTGGCTAAGTGCAATATTGGCATAGAGCTGGATCCAAAATTTGTCAAATTGTCAAGCAGTCTGTCAAAGGAGTAGGGGGAATATTATATTGAGCTATTAAAGGAATTTTTTGATGTGTTTTCCTAGACCTATGAAGACCTCGGAACATATGAAACCAGTGTCATTGAGCATAATATTTCATTGAAAGAGGGAGCCAAACCATTTAGGAAAAAATTAAGACAGATAAATCCTATGATGCTACCTATTATGGAAAGGGAGGTGAAGAAGGTTTTGGATGCTCAGATTATTGTGCCTTTGAGATATTCTAAGTCGGTAGCCAACCTGGTCCCAGTAAGAAATAAGAGTGGAGAAATCATATTCTGTGTCGATTTCATAAATCTGAATAGGAGCTCAAAGAAGGAAAATTACCCACTACCAAAGATGGAACACATATTACAGAGGGTAGCTGGTGCATCTAGGATTTCCATGATTGATGTCTTTTATAGATACAATCAGATCTTTATCCTACCTAAAGACAGAGAAAAGATAGCCTTCACCACTCCTTGGGGCACATTCATGTATGCCAAAATTCCCTTTGGATTAATAAACGGAGGAGCAACATTCCAAGAAGCCACGGACATGGCCTTCATTGGAGAAAGAGACAAATTTGTGGTCATCTATCTGGATGACATAACAATCTTCTCCAAATCTAATAAAGAACATCGTCAATATCTAAGAAAGGTATTCTCAAAATGCAGAAGGTTCAGTCTCTCCCTAAATCCCAATAAGTCTTTATTTTCCATGTAGGAGGGAAAATTGTTGGGACACATCATATCAGCTATGGGGGTCAGGATTGATTCAAGTAGGGTGGAAACCATTCAAACCTTGTCGCTTCCCAGATCTAAGAAGGAAGTATAGTCTTTCCTAGGCAAAATCAATTTTCTGAGAAGGTTTGTTTCAAATGTTTCCGAATTCGTGAAGCATATCACAGCCATGCTCGGGAAGGGAAATGAAATGAAGTGGACTGTTGAGTCTAGAGAATCCTTCAGCCAGATTAATAAGGCGCTGACTGAGGCACCTGTGCATATTACTCCTAATTATTCCAAGGATTTTTTTATTTTCTTTTTTGCTTCTTTTGATACAGTGGAGGTTGTTTTGTTGCAGAAGAATGCAAAGGGGCTACAACAACCTATTTCATTTCTCAGCAAAGCACTGAGGGATGTAGAGGTAAAATATGACATCATGGAGAAGTAGGCCTATGCCTTGGTGAAAGCTCTCAAAGCCTTCAGAGTCTATGTTCTGCATTTGAAGATCATTGCATATGTTCCTTCATCTTCTGTGAAGGACATTCTCATTCAACTTGACATAGATGGAAGAAGGAGCAAGTGGATTGCCAAAATCCTTGAATTTAATATGGAAATAAAGCCCACCAAGCTAGTTAAAGTCTAAGGTTTAGACAAGTTGTTGGATGAATCTAATTGCATATCTTTGGGGATAAAATTCATCAACATCTACTCAGAAAATCAACAAGCTGAGTTCCCTGATAAAAATCCTCACGATAGTCCTCCATTAGTAGAATGCACTTGGTACAAAGACATTATATATTTTATGAAAGAATTAAGCCCCCCTGATGGTATAGGAAAAAGAAAGGCAAGATATTTAAAGCTCAAATCTATCAGGTATTTCCTTATTGACCAAGTCTTGTATTGGAAAGACTCTCTAGGAGTACTTCTAAGATGTTTAGACCCACAGGAGGCCCAAAAAATTATGTTGGACTTTCATGAGAGCTTGTGTGGGGGACATCACTTCTGGAGGACCACAACCTATAAAATTCTCAGGGCTGGGTAATTCTGGCCTACCCTATTCACTGATGTCTTCACAAATATCAGAGCCTGTATCAAATGTAAAAAATTATTAGGAAAGAAGAAGCTCAAGTCTTTTCCACTGAAGCATGTGGTAGCTTCAGGACCCTTTCAGCAATGGGGGTTGGACTTCATTGGGGAAATTCATCCTGCTTCAAGTGGTCAGCACAGGTGGATCTTAACTGCAACATATTATTTCACCAAATGGATAGAAGCTATCCCCACAAGGACTATTTCACAAAAAGTAATCATTGGTTTCCTTGAAGATATTATGGAAAGGTTTTATTGTCTGAATAGAATCATCACTGATAATGCCACATCCTTCAAGCTTGATCCATTGATCAAATTTTGTGAACAATTCGGGATTTCATTAATCTACTCTACCCCCTACTACCCCCAAGGAAATGGGTTGGCAGCGTCCTCTAACAAGAGCCTTATAAAAATTATCAAAAGATTTCTAGAAGATAGTAAGAAGGCCTTGGATTCAAAGATAAAATTTTCTCTATGGGCTGACAGAGTGAAAATGAAGAGATCTCTAGGAACCTCTCCTTTTCAGCTAGCATATGGAGTTGAGGCCATATTTCCTTCTCAGCTCGCTCTGCCTGTGGCAAAGTTCTTTTAGGATTATCAAGGAGAGCTTGATGATATGATCAGAAGAATTCATCAACTGGTAGAAGTCCAGCAGGCTAGAGAGCAAGTGATGGATAGGGCACATGAACATCAACAAAAAATCAAGCAGGCCTTCCACAGGAAGAGAAGAAAAAAATATTTCCAGCTAGGAGATCTAGTACTTAATTGGGATGCACCCAGACATGACAAGGGAAAGCATGGTAAATTTGAATCCCTCTAGATTGGGACCTTCAAAGTTTCTGAGATAGTTCCAAATAATACCTACAGGTTACAGAATTTCGAGGGCGATGAAGTTTTTGGTGACCTTGTAAATGGGCATTTTCTGAAGAAGTTATTTATTTGAGCCATAAGTGGCTCTCAGGCCTTTGTAATTATTGTTTTTTCCTTTGTTTCGGGTTTATAAGTGACTCCATAGCCCAATAGCAAGGCACTAAAACTATAGAAGAGTTATTGGCATCTCATAGGGAGTAAGACATCCCCCATGGAGCCTAATTTTATCACATTTATTTGTAGTGGGGGGAGGGGGCGGGTTTCCTAATAAATTGACCCCTTTGGCGAAAAACAAACGGAAGAAGCGGGATAAAAACCCACAAAATCCTGCTTATCCTAAGTTTTGGGGCCTGGGCATGTCGTGCTAAGAAGTGCATAGATCTGGGTGGATGATATCTACGGGCCTAGATCTACGATGCAGGATCCATATCGAACCCCCCCCGCAACATTTTGTCGTTAACGGGGGGGGCTCCAAGTTGGTGGTTTTGGAAGCGAGGCCCCCACTATCATGTCACCTCCTCGTTAAGTCGAACACTCCCCCCCCTGACCTTTCCTTCTTACCACTCTCCCCCCCCCTCCGAGTATACTTATTACCACCCTCACTTATTGTCATCGCTCCTTTCTCCATATGTCCCCCACTCTGTCTCTCTCCTCTCCTTATCACATCTCTCGCTTCCCTTCCACTTTCCACTACCACACACCTGTCCCCCCAATCACGTCTATGTCATATCCATTTTTCACTCCCACTTATCATCTCTTGTCATGTGTTCCCCCCTCTACCTCTGCATCATCTTCCCTTGCCACTTCACCTTCATCCCATCACACCTCAATGCCCACATTTTCTGCCACCCGCGCTTTCCTAATCACCTTTCCTCTGCTATGTCTGTCCACATGACCACCTCTCTTCTCTTCTTCTGTCTATCATGCCAATCACCCCAACAGTTCCTCATCCACGTCTACCTACTAGTCTCAATGTGAACTCCCAAAGCAGATTCATATGGAATAATGTAGCAACTTCCATGTCCTACAGGTGCAGAGTTGAGTCAAGCCTCCCCAATACTGATGAAGAAGTTATTGGAGTAGGTGGTGGCATTTGAACATCATATCCACCATAAATGGAAATTTTGGGAAAGGAGTGTCATCCATTCAACTCATTCACAGGCCCATTCTAAAATGTGATTGGGTCTGACTAAATTTCATGTCTAGTAGGAGACTGAATGCACAGTCTTCCAGGAAGCATGCAGACGTTACGCCTTCAATGAAAAATATCGAGCACATCTTTGTAGTGTTTATATAAGTATATAGGGATCATTCTCATATTTTGTTAGTGTCGATGGTTGAGTTAGGCTCCTGATTTGTAAATCTTTGATGAGGACTCAGGTTCTCTTATTATGTATCATTACTTGAGACTTCTTGTTTAATGGCAATCAATTTCCCCTTCATTTATTTGCTTCTGATTCTGAGAGCTCAGGCATGGATGATCCAGTTGAGTGTTTCGAATGTAGTGTAATGTAGGTTTGATTGTAGTTGTTGTTACAACATTTTCAATTTCTTGAAGTTATCAGATCCAAGAGGATCTTGCGTCTGAAAAGTTTCCTCTAGAGGATGCTAGAAGACCAGATGTCCATAACATAACTTCACGTTTTCCTCATGTTCTTCCACCTTCTCACCATTATACAAACTTACTAACAAAATTTAGATCAATACCTCATTTAAATACGCATATCAGCCTAGTGTTTCTGAGTTAAAGTGACACGATCCTGAGTCTGCATCCATTAGACCTCTCTCAAAATTATTCACTATGACATACAAGATGATGGGCCTTAGGCTTTCCTCTACTGCAATCCAGAGGTGACTTCCAACGCTAACACTTCCTTGGCCTAATATATACATCCTATATCTAGTTCGGACTTACACCTATTGGGGTACTTACTCACCAAAGTTGTCGACCTCTCTGATTGAATCATTCCGATGGATTCCCACAAGGATCTAACAACTCTCAAAAATCCATTTTTAATGGTTTCATTTACATCAGAGCCTCTACTCAATTGAGGTTCATCCATCTATCAAGTTATGGACTTAGCCTTTCCATCGGGGTCCACCTCGACGAATGACTAAGATTAAATCTCTCCCATTCCCCAATCAATGGTTCTCCTTCACTCTCAGACTCCTCCTTATCAAATTATTCCCATCACGACTCAACTAACCACTCTGAGCCAGTCATTTTGATCATACATACTCTAATAGATCTAATTTTCCTCATTTGTTTGATCCTATGGATGTGGTGTGCCTCAATCATTCCAACTAGTTTCTAGATAAGGTAGGAAATTTTCCATCCTATGGGCGATTCTCATGAAATATAATAGTTGTAATTCCTCATCACCCTCCATGAAATCTACGGTCCTTGGACTTCTTTCCATTGGAATCCCTCTTCTATTCTCCCTTCCATACCTCTGACCAACCTTACATGGATGGAATCTCAATTAGATCTAATGATCCAAGATCCACCATGGCCATATTCTGATGGATCAACAGATCTTATTGACTAAAGCCTCCCTCATCGGAGTTCTGTTGTGATTTTTATCTTGGTTGTTCTGATGGGTACCCCATATTATCAATGGTCCATATATATTTGCCAAGTGGATCCAATGGTCGTGAATCATCCCAACTGAACTCAAATTTTATTCAAGAAAGAAGTCTGACTTTGGACATAAGAATCCAAGAACCTCTTCATGAAATTTACCAAATCTCTACGGGTAAAAAATAAACACTAATATCATCAAATGCCTCTCTAGTTTATAAAGTAGAAATATTGCATATCTTGCAAGATTCCCACATAATATCCATAAATTCCTCAGGGATCTGGTTCTTCATTCTTTGAATGGATCTGTTTGCATAATAGTACAACCACCACATAGGTTAAATTATATTTTTTCCATGTCATGCAATATTTCTTCTAAATCTATAAGGTCCATAGGGATGCATCCCATTCTTACATATTCAGTCTCATGTTTTAACAAATTAACAATGATCACATTAGTTCATCATAATTATTCAGAGGTTTCATATAGCAATCTCAAGAATTCACATTTCCCATTATTTAGGAAATTACATGCATACATCACTCATTCATAATTTTAACAAGTCAAGTTATATACTTATCTGATCAGGGAATTTCCAATACCAACTAACTGAGAGAGGAAGCCTTTCCTCCCAACCTTAGTTTGTACTGTAGAGATTTTTCCTATAGTACGCCAACCCTGTGCCATGCCATGATACCATAAGAAGAAAATATTCAGTTGACTTCAAAGTGTTAATATGATCTAGGGAGGTTACTCTCCTTCTTCCTTTGACCACAACAAAGGTTTCCCTCTTCCCACTGAGCTCAAGAACTCTACAAGTTTATCAGGTGGTTTCTCAACTAGATTTCCTCTGCACAAGGGAGTCCTTTCTCTGTTAAACAATACGTCAGTGACCTCCCCTTACCAGTGTCAGTTTTAGTCCAGTAGGCACGAAGTTGTAGTCCTTCTTGCTCCAATATGGATTCAAGTCTTCTCTTCTTCATGGTGATCAATCTTAATTTAGACAAACTTCTTTTTTTCTTCATTGAAATATTTCTAGTTTCTTCCCTTCTTTTCCTCTGTTGGTCTTTGTGCACATGCCCACTTCCTCTTCTATAATTCTCTTTGTTATTGATCTCTATGTTTATCTCTCTCCCCCTACTCGACTTTTTCTATGCCTCTCGATGTTCTTCCAACTCTAGTCTCTACTTCGACCAATCCCCTTTGGATTCTTGTAACTTCTATCAGGCGTCACCTGCATTGCACAGTCTCTATCCTAAAGGGGAAACCATGAGGTCTTGTTGTCAATCATTCAATTGGCCCTTTGCTTCTCCAAAATACCAATCCATCAACAACCATTAACTGCCTCAACCAATTTCCTAGCCCTTCATAACTAGTCATGTGGCTCATTTAGATAGGGTACGTTGGGGTGTGAGTTTATGCTTAACAAGCATAGATTAGCTTGTTGAACATGCTTCCTATTTTATTCATAAAATAAATCACCTCCCTACTCTCTGTTAAACACACCGAGCTACTGAGAGGGGGGGGTGAATCAGTAGCTTAGACGATTAATCCTTTTTAACTTTATCAACCTTATATCACCAATATGCAGATATCCATTCATTGACAATCATGTACTCTATATTCAGTTAGATTCAGATAT
>SNQJ01S0022082.1:51526-62429 GCA_010110895.2 Picea sitchensis | reverse complement strand
TATAAAACAAAAACAACAAAACAAAAATTATAAAAAAATTATAAAAATAAAAACAATAAAAATGTAAAATCATAAAAATGATTTCTTTTGTTTTATGGAAAGAAAAACAAAAATAGTATAAAAATCAAAATTATAAAAGTCAAAAACATTGTCAAAAAGTAAATGGACATCTCATTCCTAAAAGCGATAGTTAAGACATGTTTTTATGTTTAACATTCATTTTTTTTCTTAAGTCGCTTTGGCAGAAATCAGTGATGAAACAAATAAGTGCGGACAACAGGTATAATTGCATTTATTTTCTATCTCAATTTTGTACTTATCTCTTGCATTTTATGTTTTGTGATGCTCTCACAAAGTTTTGATTGCAGGATTAGTACTAAAGATTGATTCCAGGAACATGACCCTCATTTTCCATGCCACAGTGATCTTCAAGAATCACAACATTTTTCATAAAAACATGTTTGATAAACAATTTGAAGGAGTTGATCTTAATGATGATATTGTTATACAACAACTTTTTGCGCATCTTGATGTTTGTTGTTACACAGCAACCACGGTGATACACAGAAACATTTTGATGTTACACAACAAATTTTTGCGCACCTTGATGTTTGTTGTTACACAATGACCATGTTGATACACGGAAACATTTTGCTGCTACATAAAAACTTTTTGCGCATCTTGATGTTTGTTGTTACACAACGACCATACTGTGACACTATCCCATTTCTCCTTCAAAGTCGATTGGTCATCCCCATGTTGAAGCCATCTTCCATTGCCTTAACTTTCATGACTTCACACACACCTATTTTTCTGAGTTGCATACATCATTTCCTTTATCTTTTCAATTCATTTTTGCCTTTCCAATTTTCCTTCTAAATAAAACAAAGTCCCTTTCCATGATTACATTTCCTTGCCATAAACCCTGTTGCTACTGAGATATTTACATATATAGTCCTACCAATCTTTTTATAAAATCATGTTGACTGATGTGGGTTTCCTTAAGGCACACCTTTCAACAGTCTTGCCCCATCGACCTCGACACCTTATCTAGGATATAGACTAGAGTTCTTTTTTGAGTACCTTGAGGCTTGCATGCCTTATTGGCCAGCTCTCTTGCTAGAAATCATGGGAATACATCAATGTCCCTTGATTGTTAGATCTTGCAAGTGGCCTGACATCAACCCATCTATTCGCACTTCGCAAGATGTACTCGATTGACATCACTAGTGAGTTTGTCTCACATTGGTTAACGATATTCATCAATGGCTGGTAGTTCAATGATTTCTCGTCATGCTCGACATTGACACATTCATTCGCATGATAAGAATTGTACCATCAGTTTTGTAGCAGGTGAAGACTATACAGTTTTTTATGATCCCTCAGCAGTTGCAGCAGTTTGATTTCAGATCTATGAGAGTACCACAGTTCCATATTCTTTTCCTTCTGATGCAGGAGCATCACCAACATCAAGCGAGCCAGTGCATAAGCAAAATAAAGTTGGACAAGCCAGCACAAATTTTGAATTTCTCTTGGAGTTGATGCATGAACATAAATGTGGCAATTTAATGAAGCGCACTTATATAATGTAACCGGACCTTGAGTGATTTTCTCTCGTCCTTAGTAGGTAGAAGGAATTTAAAGTAGTTAATGCAGGTAGATAGAATTTAATTCTAGATTAGACTGTTTGAGAGCGCAAGAGGGAAATGGGATATAGACACCCTCATTGTGTAGCGTAACATTGTGGAAGAGAGAGCATAGCAGAGCATGCAGAGAGCTGTGTAAGAACACCCATGTATAGATATTTGGATTAATAGAAAGAGGTTGATTAAAATTCATGGTTTTGTGTTTGTTCTCTGTGTATTGATGCTGAATGATATGCTCATGAATGTTTTCTTCCTGTTATACATTTGCTTTATATGCTGTGTATATGATTTCATGTTTGAGTTTGAAGTATGAAGGGAAGTAGGAATGATTTTCAATTGTTTCTCTATATGAACAAGGATTCATGCAAGGAGTGTAGTTGAAGGGTCCGCAAGGAGTGCGTTGATAAAGGGTTCAAACAGGGTTGCTTTTGTTCTCATTTCCGCAGAAGTGCAGTTGGGCACAGGAGTCGTGCAAGGAGTGTGCAGGCTGAGTGAAGCTTCAGGATTGCGAACCTGAGTGAACTGTTGAGAGACTGCTATTGCAGGTGTGCGTAGAGTAAAAAGGATTCAGCACTTAGAAGTATTTTAAGGTTGTCGCAAGGAGTGCGTGCAAGAGTCTTTCTAATGCTCAGGGTTATAAGGAAGCTCAGGAAGGATAAGGCCTTCGAAACTATTGAAGGATAGCGCAGGGAAGCTGTGACTGGAAGTGTGTGAGAAGCATCGTAAGTTTGCGCCACAGGAGGATGAGTTCCATAGAAAGAGGCACCTTGGTCAGTTGTGCAGAGGTTCTCAGAGCAAGAATGGATGGTCGGAATTCTCTGAGGAGGATCCGCAACATCCTGTGAGCCGTTAGATCTCACAGAGAAGTAGGGGAGATACAACGAATTATTCTCTAAAGGGTCAAATCTCAGGAGGGGAAGGACCATAGATCTGAGCCACAAGGGTCGTTAGATCTACTCGTGGATTTCCAGATCGGGTTTTCGCGGGTGGTAGTCCTATGAACTTGGCAACGGGAATCATGAAATCGTGATACATGATATCCCGAAAGGCTAAGAGAACAGTGTGGGGCCACAAGGGTCAGAGAGGTGGACAGGTGGCACGCCATATCGGGGTTTCGTGAGTTGAAGCTCCAAACATACTACATCAAGATTCATGATATTGCGAACCCCAATGTGTTGACAAGGTGAAGTGACATTGAAAATTCAAACTCGCGCGTGTGTCAGAGTTTCGACATATCGGGATTCAAGAGTCGGCAAGACAAGTTGTTCGACATCGCGAGTGTTGAAATCGCGATAGAGAAAACCCCAATAGGAAAAGGTCAGCGTTGACTAGTTGTCGGGTTTTGGGATTCGAGAGTCCAATGCTCGACCACTGACCTCGTAGAGTTGCGAAGTATGATTCCCCGAGGGTGATGAGGGGATCCTGTGAAGAGTTTATTGTGGGTGCATATTTCCGGATAGGGAAATAGAAGAGCGTCAGAGTTCTTCAGGCCATGTTAAAGGAAAGATCCTGTGTGCACACCGACCTTCCGACCTGTGGGTTGCAGTGTAGGGGAGGCGTCGACATCACCTTCCACATTTCTCATGATTTAGCAGTAGCAGTTCAGATTCCTTCACTTTCCATGATCCAGTTACAACAACATCAACATTAGTCATTCCATTTTCCTGATATTGCAGCAGTGACACCTTCCATCTTCCATCAATCACAGTCAGATATTCTTCGCTTCAACAGTTACATCAATTTCAACTATAGCACCAGTCACATTTTCTTGATCCTGCAGCAACAACAACTACATCTACTTTTTGAGTAAGTGGAGGTATGCTCTTTTCTAAGATTTAATCACACAATTCCTTGTATGCTGACTTGAGTATTTTGGAAAATTTCCTTGCCATGTTCTCTTTCCTTCCATAACCTACCCTAAGTTGCATGAGGATATGCAACCACTTCAGTTGCGGGGGGGAACAAAACTATTTCACCACATATTCATTACCAGTATTCCATTTTTCCACTATTATCACCCCACTTTTTCATCTCATTTACTATTTATCAAATTCCTTTTCCAATGACATTTTGTTGCATTTCAATTGATACACATATTGGCATGATTCATAAAGATAAAGAAAACGGATTTCTTATACACAGTGATGATTTCTTATGCACATTTATAGCTTATTATTTCTAGTGAAGTACATGGCTAAATTATTGCAGCAAGAAAATCAATAAGTGAAATGAATGTTGTTAACACAAGAACCAACATCTTTTGTATTCATGGTTGTCACACAAGAACCAACCATAAGAAAATTTCACATGTTGTTACACAAATTTCACATGATTTCACATGTTGTTACACAAATTTCACATGTCGTTACACATATTTCACATGTTGTTACTTTTGTATCACATACCTTGGAAACATTCCTTGTTAAAAGGAGATCATCAATCAAAGCCATAGCCTTGAATGCCAAAAGTTCTTAAAAGATTCATTTACGGTTGCATGAGGATATGCAACAAGTTGAGTTGGGGGCATGTTGGACCTCAGAATGTCACATTTATATCCTCTTTTTTCCTTCACTATTCCTTACATTTCATATCGTCTCCATTACCCTTCCATCATACCATTTCCATAATGATACTTGGGTTTCTCCTAATTATTTCCATTGTATTCATTTTAGTATTATATGTGAATTTATGATTAAATCTTAGAAAATGACATATTTTCATTATATATCAAGGGTGGATGAGTTGATGATGTGTGCCGGCATATGTGAAGATTTCAACAAAGCCAAATATTACCACCTAGCCTCAAATTGTAATTTCATCTTCATCAAGTTTTCTTTGAAGATTTGAAGAATATTAGGGGACAATTATTCAAGCATATTCATAGGAGAAGATCATGGAAGATTTGGATGGCATATCCTATCTAAGATATGTGACAGATGTGTGGAGGATTTGAAGGGATCATATCTTCTAATAATGGGAAAGTAGTTGAGAATGGTTGAGAGAATAGTGGATCTGTAATTATGACACTCTTTAAGACTCTCATGTATATAAGAGAGTGTTCTCTCTTCATGAAGGGAGGATATCATTCATAATTGGGGGATTATATTGGGGAGTTAGAGATCATGTAATTCATAATTTAGTATTGTAATTAGGAGAAGAGGATTATTAGCTTTGATTCTTTCATTGTTATTCTTTCATGCTTTTTCATTTGACTCTTGTAATATAATTTGAGATTGATATATTGTGTGAGATCACATGCGTCTTTTGTCATTCAACTCTTCACATGTTGTATTGCTTTCCTAGATTAATTTCCTTCTTTCCTAGTTAGTCTTTCAATGCTTTCCTAAATTAATTTCATTTTATCAATTTAGAATAGATTAGTTCTAATTCAGTCCTGCATATATAGTGTGTGTGCTTTGTAAGCCTACGAACCTCGGATTAACAAATTAAATAGTTGGGCAAATACTACAACGGAATTAAACAACAATATTTTCGCCTAACATTTTGGTGTCATTGTCGAGGAAGCATGATGGATTGAGGTTTAGTTTGATTATTCATTCTCCTAACTCTGAGGTGACATATGGGTAAGGGCATGTAGGGAGTGTTTCAATTCCTGCAAGCATAAGTGTAGATTTCAATTTCTGCAAATTCAATTTTTGCAACTGTGAAGAGGTTTTCATGTGTTTCAACAAGTGTGACTTTCAGTTTTTTTTTATTTTTTATTTTTTATTTTTTTATTTGGGTGCTGTAAGAACCCCCTCTTGCAATACGATTTAACTATGAGTGTCATCTTGGAACATCTCACTCTTTCCTTGCGAAAGTCATAGAAATTGGAAGAGCAACCATTGCACAAGAATAACACACAATAATAGAATGTATTACATAGACAAATGGAGGTTACATATATAGCATGCAGATCACTGACTCAAGTGGATATGATTAGCTAAAAATAGTAAACCTAGAAACTCACAGTTACAAAAGCTAACTCATAGTTACAACAGCTGTAAGACTAACTCATAGTTACAATAGCTAACTCACAGTTACAACAGCTATAAGAATTATCTCTTACTAAATTAAGCTTTATTCTAACACCCTCCCTTAATGCTTACTTTATAAATTACAACACAAAATATTACAACACTAGAACTTTCATCTGACTGTCTGATTTGGTCTTCCTTAGCACTGAAAATCACTCTACAATCACCCGGTTTCCGCTCTTTCTTCTCCACACATTCAAGCTACCCACCGACACATTTAAAGTAAAAACGCCTCTGACCATCTTTCTTGCACTTGTATACTAGACAATTTGACAACTTGGCTCATCGAGGCTTCCGTGATAAAAGTTGACAATTATTGATGCATTCTATGAACTTGCCTTCATCTGTCAGATTTTTTCTTTCGGCTATCCTTCAGTATCTAGAAGAAAAGTTTGGATACGGAATGTCCTCAACATTCCTTTACACAAGGTGACTTCCAATAAAAACATTGTACTTGAAACTGGGGCTACCAGCTTGCATCAAGATATAAGTTCTTATTTTTACATAAACACTTATATAAAAACTCACCACACACCACACATAATAATATATATAACATACACAAATCACATCACACTATATGTAACACTACAACAAATCTACCAAACCAACTCAAACACTTGCCGAAAATAAAGTACACCCATTGCAGTGGGAATCAGAGTTTTGACAGAGAGAAAATTGAACCCTACTGTCAATGCCAAAGCAGATCTAGATCTCTTTTCTTCCACGCAACTGTCATTGATCAACAAATGCACAGGCATCTAACCTCTCATAGTTTGATCAATGAATATCTAGGCAGCAATACCCTCGTCAGTTCTCCTACGCAGTTATCCTTTATTCACAAGGAAAGTCTCTCGCAACAATTTCACAAAACATAGAAAATTCATAAATTCAAACCCTCTAGCCTAATCTACTCCTACAATGGAATCAACTTATCACTCTTCTCTCATCTTCTAGCCCCTCTCGTGAGAGAGTCAGGGCGGTCCTTTCTCTGATACCAACATAGAAATTGGAAGAGAAACCATTGCACAAGAATAACACACAATAATAGAATGTATTACACAGACAAATGGAGGTTACATATATAGCATGCAGATCACTAACTCAAGTGGATCTGATTAGCTAAAAATAGTAAACCTAGAAACTCACAGTTACAACAGCTAACTCACAGTTACAACAGCTGTAAGACTAACTCACAGTTACAACAGCTGTAAGGCTAACTCACAGTTACGACAGCTGTAAGCATTATCTCTTACTAAAGTAAGATTTATTCTAACAGGGATCTCCTCTTCTCACGAAGAGGAGATCTTGACAGCAGCCCAGAACTTAAATACTCCTCCAATAACAAACGAGGAATCAACATCTGAGGAACTTGAGGAGGACAATGCGGAGCTCCAGCATGATCTGAGTGAGGGAAATCATGCCTACGAAAGCTATATCGAATGATGGTTTCAAGCGACTACCAGGTTAAATTCTTTTAATTTTTCTTTTTATTTAGAAAGTTTGCAGTCACAACAACTAGATTCATTCACTCTCGAATATTTCCATTATTCATTTGAAAAATTTCCACTAAAAATATTGTTGTTACTGTTACGTGCTTGACTCCACTAGAAATTTGCCTACACGTAACCAAAATTTAATTCCCAATTAGCATAGAATATGTATGCTAACGAATAAAACAACGTTTTTGCTCTAATTTTGTTTTTTAATAAGTATGCTCTCCTCCGTGCTTCGTGCAATCATGACAATCAAAAAATAGGAATGATTTTGATTTTAGGAATGAATGTCTTTGTGTCCATCCTTTGACCTACAAATAAACACAGTAAATTTTTTATTTTTTTTTGTAGACGAATAAAACATAGAGAAAATTTTACATGTTGTTACAACGAAATTTTTTTGTTGTTACAGCATGCTGATACAAAAAAAAAATTACATGTTTTTACAGCATGTTGTTATAGCATGTTGATACAACACAACATGTTGATACAGCGAAAATTGTACATGTTGTTTCAACATGCTGGTACAACAACATTTTACATGTTGTTACAGTGGAATTTTACGGTAACAGTGAATGAATAAATTTGCATTTCTACAAACAATAAAACATTAGACGAATAAAAACAAAACCAAATTTTTTCTATGCTGAGACAGTCGTTGAAACAGTGAAATTCTACATGCTGATACAGTAAAATGTTTACATGCTGATAGTGAAATTTTACATGTTGTTATAGTGAAATTTTACTTGTTGTAACAGTGACGTTTTTGTTGTAACAGTGATTGAACACTTTTATGCCTGTCCTCTTCTCATTTTTTCTTCTAGTCTGGTCCATTTCTAAAACTGTGTTCTTCTTGCAATTGGTTGAATTGCGTTTTCCACCCATGTTAACCCCGCAACCTGGAAACAAAAACAAAACCTACAATTGTGACAACGAAATAAAAAAAATACTTTGGTGGACTTCTCCTAGATCTGTGATAACAAACAACAAAACAATCAATTGATTAGTCAAATCCTCTTTATTTTCCTCACCTCTGATGAATGAGAATCCACACGTGATGTTTGTCACAAATTTCGGTAACTAGAATGATATGCAAGTGAGAATTTTATGGGATTGATTAGTTATTGTACATTTTAAGATCTCAAAAATAATTTGGGATCAATCCTTTCTGGGGTTGATTGTTAGCTGCCAGTTGATGACTCAATCCCATTCTTTGCCAATCGTTGTGCTACTGAGAGATTGAAGAGATTTTCCTGCCAGAGGTTGCAAAACTAAAATCCATCTACCATTTGATTGTGTATCAATTTGATTTGCAACAATCTTCTTGCCAATTCATCTCTTCCAGAATTAAATGATGGTCTTATGTTTCTAGCTTTCATGATTTTCTTGCTCTTGCTGGACATTTTTCCCAAAATTAATTTCACAAGAAATATCTAGTTTGATTTCTAATGCTCAAATTGAAAATTTCCGTCAATTAATTCCAGTTGGCAAACAATCAACTTTAGGTGCAATTTCCAAAATCCAACACACAGGTTTTGTGCCGAAGGGTCTCATTTAACTGTCTCGCGAGGGGTTTTTGAAAATTCTTCTTAGTTTGAGAGCAGTTCGAATTTTTTTGAACATGAAAATACAGATTTTGGGATGCTCAATTTTCCAACGTGGCATCCAAACATAGGCAGGAAATTTTTATCATAGTTTTGTTCATTTTGTAAATAAATTATATTTTCTTTGTAAATAAATGAAGTAGTTTAAATAAATCAATATTTATGTATATATATTTTTGTTTATTTGTTTTGTATTAACAACAGGAAACTAATATTTCTTTGTTTGCTAGTTTTTAATAACATAAATTATATATATATATATATATATATATATATATGTTTTTATTTTTTTTTATTATAAAACAAAAACAACAAAACAAAAATTATAAAAACATTATAAAAATAAAAACAATAAAAATGTAAAATCATAAAAATGATTTCTTTTGTTTTATGGAAAGAAAAACAAAAACAATATAAAAATAAAAAACATTGTCAAAAAGTAAATGGACATCTCATTCCTAAAAATGATAGTTAAGACATGTTTTTATGTTTAACATTCATTTGTTTTTCTTAAGTCACTTTGGCAGAAATCAATGAAAAAACAAATAAGTGCGGACAACAGGTATAATTGCATTTATTTTCTATCTGAATTTTGTGCTTATCTCTTGCATTTTATGTTTTGTGATGCTCTCATGAAGTTTTGATTGCGGGATTAGTACTAAAGACTAATTGCAGGAATAGGATGCTCATTTTCCATGCCACAGTGATCTTCAAGAATCACAACATTTTTCAGAAAAACATGTTTGATAAACAGTTTGAAGGAGTTGATCTTCATGATGATGTTGTTACACAACAACTTTTTGCGCATCTTGATGTTTGTTGTTACACAACGACCATGCTGATACACAAAAACATTTTGTTGTTACACAACAATTATTTGCGCATCTTGATGTTTGTTGTTACACAACGACCATGCTGATACACAGAAACATTTTGCTATTACACAAAAACTTTTTGCGCATCTTGATGTTTGTTGTTACATAGCGACCATACTGTGACACTATCCCATTTCTCCTTCAAAGCCGATTGGTCATCCCCATGTTGAAGCCATCTTCCATTGCCTTAACTTTCATGACTTCACACACCTATTTTTTTGAGTTTCATACATCATTTCCTTTATCTTTTCAATTCATTTTTTCCTTTCTAGTTTTCCTTCTGAATAAAACAAAGTCCCTTTCCATGATTACATTTCCTTGCCATAAACCCTATTGCTACTGAGATATTTACATATATAGTCCTACCAATCTTTTTATAAACTTGCGTTGACTGATGTGAGATTCCTTAAGGCCCACCTTTCAATAGTTTTGCCCCATCGACCTTGACACCTTATCTAGGATATAGACTAGAGTTCTTTTTTGAGTACCTTGAGGCTTGCATGCCTTAATGATAAGCTCTCTCGCTAGCAATCATGGGAATACATCAAGGTCCCTTGATCGTTAGATCTTGCAAGTGGCTCGACATCAGCCCATCTATTCGCACTTCGCAAGATGTACTCAGGTACCTTGACACTCATTGACATCACTAGTGATTTTGTCTCACATTGGTTAACGACATTCATCAATGGATGGTAATCCAATGATTTCTCTTCATGCTCGACATATACACATTCATTCGCATGATGAGAATTGTACCAACAGTTTTGTAGTAGGTGAAGACTATACACTTTTTCATTATCCCTCAGCAGTTGCAATAGTTTGATTTTGGATCTATGAGAGTACCATAGTTCCATATTCTTTGCCTTCCACATTTCTCATGATTTAGCAATAGCAGTTCAGATTCCTTCACTTTCCATGATCCAGTTATAATAACAACAACATTAGCCATTCCATTTTCCTGATATTATAGTAGTGACACCTTCCATATTCCATCAGTCACAGTCAGATATTTTTTTCTTCAGTAGTTATAGTAGTTGCAGCTACAACGCCAGTCACGTTTTCTTGATCCACCAGCCACAACAACTACATCTACTTTTTGAGTAAGTGGAGGTATGTTATTATCTAAGCTTTAATCACACAATTCCTTATATGTTGACTTTAATATTTTGGAAAATTTCCTCACCATGTTCTCTTTCCTTCCATAACCTACCCTAAGTTGCATGAGGATATGCAACCGCTTCAGTT
>SNQJ01S0022082.1:9250-50758 GCA_010110895.2 Picea sitchensis | reverse complement strand
CTCCACAAGTTGACCTTCTCCTCTTGTGAGTTTCAACCTTGTGAGCATCAGAAACAAAACTTTCAAACAATCAAGTCTTCAAAACCAGTGCTCTGATACCAACTTGATCTAAAAATGAAGAAGACTTGAAAAACTTGAAAATTTATTGCAATTGAAATGTTATGTGTTTCAAGCAACAAGATCAGTTTGCAACACATAAATTAAGGATTACTTATGTAAATTACACATAGATAGCAGCATAAACATTGAACATAAACACATGTGCACAGCAATTGATAAAGGAGTTCACCCCTCTTCTGGGCTACATCTCCTGGTCCAGCCTCCAATGGATCATTATTATTAATTGATAAAAAAGTGCTCAAAAACATGTCTTACAATGCTCAAACTGACAAACCGACTGCTCCAATGGCTTCCCAGCGTCCCAAAACCCATGTCTGGGTTCTTTCGGCACCTCCATCGATCAAAAAATGAAGAAGTTAGACCTCCTGGAAGTCTCCCTCTTCAAGATTGTTGTCTCTAGTTCTACAATTCGCACCCTCCTTGAATGAACCTGGCTCACACGCTCATTTAAGCGCAAAAACCCAGCACCGGGCGCAACCGCGCCAACAGTGAAAACCGTAGGATGGTTAAGGGCGCGCTAGCCCCTAACCGCCTCGGCACCTAGGTGTATGGCGCATGTGACCGCGTGCTAGGAAAACGAGTGGTTAAGTCGTTATTCCCGTTTCAAACCACATAACTCCCACGTGTGTTAATTCACCGGTCACATAACAAAACCACGGGTTATAACCCCCGCGCGTTTAACCGTTGGTTATAGTTTCAAACCCCAATGCATATGCTAATACAATATAACATATATATATATATATATATATATATATATGGTTTACAATGCACACGCAATTTGGCATATACAATGGTCATGTGTTGTGGAATGAAACCACAGGTCGGGGCTAAGCCCCGGCCCGACCCCCCTTTCCATTGATACAACAAGCCAGTTTAAATATATGCGCGTTTGATATATGAAACAAGGAACAAGTCAGCATAGTGGTTAGCGGAAAGTTGTGAAGTCTTTCATATGGGGGGAGGTCCGGGGGTCGAACCCTGTGGACTCCCATTACATTTTATATAACATATAAACCAATAATGAGGGGGACACGTGGTGCCCATGAATTGGGCCACGTGTCCTCATATTATTTTCCACCAACCGGACACATGTCATCACCTGATTCGCCAGCAACCAACCAATGAACAACTGCCACATCACCACTGTACGACCTGTACGACCCTGCCACGTCAGACCGTACAAACTGTACGGACATGTAGAGTCAGCATCAAATTTTTGCCTGTTTGGCTTGGCGAACAGATCGCGATATCTTCTCCATATGGACTCCGTTTGAGAAAGTAAATATACCACCAGAATYAGGAAGACGAGACGGATGCAATGGCATTGTTTTGTCRCATTCTAAGAACTTTGAAAATTGAGMAAAATTGGATCCCCTGATCATCTAATAATGGGAAAATAGTTGAGAATGGTTGAGAGAATAGTGGATCTGTAATTATGACACTCTTCAAGACTCTCATGTATATAAGAGAGTGTTCTCTCTTCATGAAGGGAGGATATCATTCATAATTGGGGGATTAGCTTGGGGAGTTAGAGATCATGTAATTCATAATTTAGTCTTGTAATTAGGAGAAGGGGGTTCTTAGCTTTGATTCTTTCATGCTTTGTCATTTGACTCTTGTAATATAATTTGAGATTGATATATTGTGTGAGCTCACATATGTCTTTTCTCATTCAACTCTTCACATGTTGTATTGCTTTCCTAGATTAATTTCCTGCTTTCCTAGTTATTCTTTCAATGATTTCCTATATTAATTTCATTTCAGCAATTTATATTAGATTAGTTCTACTTCAGTCCTGCATATATATTCTGTGTGGTTCGTAAGCCTACGAATCTCAGATTGACAAATTAAATAGTTGGGAAAATACTACAACGGAATTAAACGACATTATTTCCACCTAACAAATGCCCATTTTATCAAGATGTTGGCATAAGGAGTTTCACTCGGCCACTAGATTGGGAGGGAACCCAAGTTTAGGGATTGATTTCCATGTGTTGAGTAAAGAGTTCGATCGACGGCCTGTGGCTTCTTGGAAGAGGAAATATACTTGTCTTGAATTTAAATTGGAAATTAGATCGGGGGAGAGATCAAAGAAGGTTTCCATACCTATGATTCAATCTTTTCCCAGGACTATGGAGTGTCTCGAGCCTGGAAGCCAGCATAGAGAATTTTTGAGCTAGCTCATGGATTTGTTGATATTCTTCTAGAAGGGTGAGGCCAATATCGAAGGTGGCATAGTAGTTTTGAGCCAAGAGGCCAGAGAAGTATGAGGCATATATTTATCTTTAATTACAGAATTCTAGATCCCTGAGTGAGCTAAATCATTCAAAAGGGAGTTGGTCATCAAAGCCTGGGTAGAGTGTAGGGGATTTTGGATCCCCCAGCTTCCTTTCTTTTTTGGTTTTGCAAGAGTTTCCTAATTGCACGGGTTTTGGCGAGCATGTGTTGAGCATCCTGACCAGAGAAAGGAAAAAGAAAGTTTCCTTAGCTTGTCTATCATAGAGATGGGAATGGATGATATTGTCATCTAGTAGAGAGATTGTCCCTCCAATACTCCTTTGAGGAGGGTGTATCGGCCTCCTAATGTGAGCCAGCGGTTGCACCAGTGGCCAATTCATTTTTCAACCTTAGCAATAAGCCAGTTCCAATTTGAATATTTGAGAGAATCAACTTTGATGACGTATCCGAGATACTTGAAGCCTTCATAGAGGTGCACAAAGTTGTGAGGAAGGAGTGCTTTAATAAGGGAGAGCTCATAGTCCATAAGATTTTCATGGTGGAAAGTGGATTTGTTCTAGTTGATCAAGAGTCTAGAGGCTTTGCAAAAGGTTTTCCACAGATCGGTGATCTCTGTCCATTCTTCTATGGATCCATTTTTCATGATGAGAACATCATCAATGAACAGTATATGTAATACTTTTATAATTTTGGAGACTTTAATCCCAGTGATCTTCCCTTCAGAATGAATGTTTTAAAGAAGCAGAGAAAGACCTTCCTTGGCCAAAATAAAGAGAAGGGGAGAGAGTGGAAAGCCTTGGCTCAAACCTTTGCCACTGCGAAAAAAAGAAGAGGGTTCACCATTCACTAAAACTGAAAAAGTTGGTAGTTGTAATCCACACATGATCCATTTGATGAAGTCAAGACTGAAGCCAGATTTGATGAGAATTATTCTAATAAAATCCCAATCTAAACAATCAAATGATTTTTTCAGGTCTAGTTTAAGGATGAGTGCCTTTGAATTTTTCATCTTGATGTTGTGTAGACACTCATGGGTTGTTCCTATGGCATCTAATATTTGTCTCTATTTTAAAAATTGATTTGTTCACCAGAGAGAGTTCGCGAGAAGATGGGCTTCATCTGGTTGGCAATGATTTTCGTTATCAATTTGTAGCAGAGGTTACATAATGCAATCAAGATGTAGTCCCCAAATGTGGAGGGGTTGTTTTCTTTAGGGATGAGAGTTAAGAACATCGATTTAAGGGAACCTTTGATTTTTTTGTGGAGTATGGAGTCTTCAACAAGATCGAGGAGGTCGGATCCAACCAAATAAAAAACATGCAAGAAGAATTTGACAGTCTAGTCGTCTGGGCCTTGAATTCTATCTTTGTTGAAAGATAAAAGGGACACATGGACCTCCTAAGTTTGAGTCATCTACTGTAACAAAATGAGGAAATATGTTTGCAACTGAAACAGATTCCTGAATATGGGTGAGCGTAGGAGTTGCATAAAAAAATTTGAAATGTGTACTGGCTGTCGATTTGAGTGTTGGTTGATCTCTATGGGTGGCACCCAAATCATCATGGATATCCTAGATGTGCTTCTTGTTTAGTCTGGAGCTAGTCTATTGGTGAAAAAAAATTGTATTGAGGTCTCCTCCTTTGATCCATGTCGCTCTGTTGTGTTGGTGCCATCGAGCCTCTTTCGCTAATAGAATCTTATTTCTGTCCAATTCCATTTTTAGCAAAAGGAGGGTATTGTCACACATTCTTCCCAAAGTTGAATCCTCTAGCAGAAATTTATGTATGTTGATTTCTAAGTCCATCATCCTTTCTTGATTTTGTAATCAGTGATAGTGGGCCCACTGTTTGATGTGATCTTCAAGATTTTTTATTTTATGAACCAGGTGGATTTGAGGATCTAGATCAGAGTTGTAGCAAGGGGAATTTCTAGAATTCCTTAACAATTTTAATAAAGGAAACCTCTTGGAGCTAGCAGGAATTTAATTTGAATGGGTGGGTGGATGGAGATTGCATGGTTTCGATTTGGAGAAAGATTGGAGCATGGTTTGAGAGATATGGGTATTCTACGCATGAGCGGATCTGATCATCCCGAGTAGTTAGAGATTCAGATACAAGAATCTTGTCCAGTATTTTTTTGATGGCAGTAGTGCCTACACGACCATTACGCCAGGTCAGGACAATGGTCGTCAGTGAAATTTCAACCAGAGCATGTGCTTGGAAGAGGTTGTTGAAGTATGAAGCCAGTGGATCCATGAAGACTATTGATCCCTAGACTTCACCTACATTACTAGTGAGATTCATATTTCCAACAATGATCAGGTTGGCAAGGTCTAGGAGCCCTCAATTAGCCACCTTATCCCAAAAAAATCTGCACTTGGAGCAAGGTGCGTAAATGTTGAGGAGGGAGATAAAAGTGTTGCTCCAGAGACATGTACAGACATGAGGGATGAGGTCAAAAAGGGAGGGATCTCAAGATACAACGAGGCCACTAGAGGTACCAATGGAATCTATAAAGTTGGTCAACCAAGTTAGGTGGAACTGATTCAAGAAGGATCTAGTGTTAAGTCCATTCACCATGGTTTCCTGTAGCAAAGATGATGTTTGGAGTAGTTGTGGATAGAATTCTTCTGAATGAGGTGGTTTTTAGGGACCCCCCAACCCCTCTTATGTTGAGTGAGAGTAGGATCATGGTTTTTCTCTAGTAAGGGATTTTACACCTCTAAGCGCCCCAATGTCTGAGTGTGAAGAAGAACCATATTTTCTACATGCATTTCTTGTTTTGATTAGTGAGTGTACTAGGCCTTGTCCCTTTGACCAAGTAAATTCATTATTCAAACTCGGATTTTGTGCCTCAAGGTAGTCTCATGTCTTTCCCTGAGCCAAAGGCCTAAAGGTGTTATTTCCTCTGTAGATTGGGAGGGGGGTGGGGGAAATAATCTCCCTATAGGATGGGAGGAAAGTGTGGAGGACACTTCCTAGGGTGTTGGTTCCAATTTCCAAGTCACAATAAGAGATATTGTAGGGTTCTTCCAGAGGGGAAAGTGTAGGTGGATCTGGGTTTGTAGATGCAATGGTTAACATGGGGGGAGGGGAGGAGATGAGGAAGGGTCAGGAAGAGTCAAGTGAGTTTGTGTTGTCTTGGGCTAGGGGAGACTCGGTATTGGAGGATGCTTGGAGGGGCTCAAAAGGTGGGAGATGTAGTTGTTTTTGTGGTTCTTGTTGGATGAGGGGGGGTGGAGGGGAGGTAGGTGCTAGGTGTAGGGGAGAGGTGTTTTGGGAGGGAGGTGAAATGACATGGGAGAGGGAGGGTTGGGTGTCCAGAAGATCCTTTTCCCAGATAGTCAAAGTTGAAAGGAGAGTGGGATAGATGCGTTTTAGTTTACCTGTGATGGAGTCCAAAACTTTTGAATATTCATATTCTAAATGAACATGATAGATAATATGAGTGTTTATTTATGGAGAGCCAAAGCCGGTGGAGAGTTCCAACATAGTATATTCATATGGTTCTTCTCCATGAAGCTTATGCAGTGTTTCCTAAGGTGTCTGGTTTGTGTGTAGAGTGTACATCTGAAGGGAATGTCTAGGTAGTTGAGTTTTTGGTGAGTGTGTTGCCCTCTCCATTCAGTGTCGATGGATTCCAGCAGCCCCTCATGGATTTCAAGTTCCACCAGTACCTTTTCTACCTTTTTTACTGGTGTAGTGATGACTTCTTTGTCTATGATGATAAATCATCGCAGTGAGTTTCCAATGGCCTCTAGAGATTTGGAATTCTAGAGGTGTAGTGGCAATCCAGGGAGAAGAATCTAGAGGTGTCAAAGTCAAAAGTAGTCTTGAGTGGGCTTGAAACCGACCCTCCAGTGTTTCAGCATGAGACTAGTTCTTTCTATCACCCATAGTCACTCTAGGATGTGAGTGGAATTCTCTACAGAGTGAAAATGGAAGTTGTACCAGCCTCTCGGTAGATAAGATATCTCTGGAGTATAACGCAGAAGGGGGGTCCAGGTTATTCTCAACTAGTCTGCGATATTCGATCTGCATATATGCCTGTATGATAGGAGGCCTACAAGTGAGCAGAGGGCCAATGAAACTGAGTCTTCAAGGTCGATGTCATCCCCGAGTACCATTTTCTTCTTTAGTTTCTTGGATCGCCACGGCCTGGAAGTTGGGTGCCTATCATCGGATAAGTGGAGTCCGACCTCTTTTCGAGGTCCTGAGAAAGGTCCATATTGCTCAGTGGGAGGACGATCAGGGTGTGGGGATGTAGTAAGGTGTGGAGAAGAGGGCGTAATGTGGGGGACATGCGTAAAGTCTAGGGCAGGCATTTGGGTAAGTGGTAGAGAGGGTGGAGAGGGAATAATGTGAGGGACATACGTAGTATGGGGGGAAAGCATTTGGGTAAGAGGCTGATAGGGTGGGGTAGGGGCGAGGTTAGGAGGATTCACTATGTTTGTAGTATGGGGAGTGGGAGCATATAGGGTAGGGGCAGGGGGTGTCTGAGTGAACTTACATGGGGGATTGGGAGGGGGTGTAGAGTGTAGAGTCTGGTGGAAATGGTGTGAGGAGAGTTCATCCATAGTGTTAAATAAACCTGCGCTCCTATAATGTGCCTCGTTTGTTGCGCTCATGAGCACATTGACTTCTTCTTCCATTGTGAGGAAAACGAGGGGGAAACCAGAGAAGAAAAAAAATAAATGGCTGATAGCAGGTGGAAAATGGTTGGTAAGGGGGCAATGATAGGATGGTTGTGAAGGAGAAATAGGAGGTTGTTGGAGGAGGGGAAAAGTATACAGTGGGGGTAGGTCTCGGCCCAACGATGGAAGTTGTGTGATCAGGTCCACCATTGTTGCCATTATTCTAGCTGACTCTATATTATTGTTTGTTTTTTATTTTGATACATAACTAAAATTGTTTTTGTTAATCAACTTCATTATTGTTTTTTTTTTCATTTTGATATATAACTAAAATTTGTTTTATTAATCAACTTCATTGTTAGTTTTCTTAGTGTTTAATAAATGCTAAATGTTTGGGAATTTCATTCATGTGGAAAACCTCCTTTGGAAAAAAAAAAAATTCACTGCAAAGTATCAACCCATTCATCTTATTCTTTAAATATGCTTTTAGAAAATCACACTTTTCAATTTTTACTTTAAAATTGGCATTAAAGTGTTCATTTTTACTTATATCATATTTTTTTATAAGAATTTTAAAGTGATCAATTTTACTTATATCATATTTTTTGATACTTACCCAATGTAAGAAGTTCCTGTTCCCTCATGCCCTAGTGTCTCTACCTTACCATAATAACAGATTGGTTACTTTTAAATAACATGAATCACGTGCCCAACATTTTTTTGTTACCTAGGAAGGCATGGTTTCTTTTTGGGAAGTTATTTTCTTTCAAATTAACTTCAAATTATGTTGTAATTATTATTTTTTAACAACAATACATTATGGGATGAAGATTTTTGTGATTCATTTTGTAATATATTTAAGGTATATTTATTATTATAATGTAATGATGATCATCATGATGATTAACATCCACTAAGATCGAATTGGTCTATCAGATCTTAAGAGGGTAAGTGATTACTTGAGATTCTTTAGAATTTTGTTTTTGTTCTTGAAAAGCATTAAGAGAATATTTCCAAGATCACCATAGTTTTGTTGAGTTAGGAGGTTAGGAAGGTTGGTAGTGTGACAAATATTTTGAAAAAGATATCTAATCTGGGTATAGGCTGGACAATCTAAGAGAAAGTGTTTTCATCTTCAAACCTCTTAGTGTCACAAATGTGACACACTCTTTCATCCCATGGTGTTTTAGGAATTGACCAACACCCATTTTCACTATGGATCTCGTGAGAATTTGTTCTTATCTTAGCAATGTTTTTGTTTTCTTTACACTTGTCAAAAGATATAGATAATTTTGGTCTTCTAGATTATGGTTGATTACATCCTTATAATATCTTAATTTTCTTTTTTCCTCTAGCTATTTATCACACCACATTTTCTCCTTAAATTTTGATTTGATAATATTTTTAATAGTATATTTATTCTGCAAAATGGTGTCTTCCATGATTCCCCAATAGTTTAGCCAAGATAGGGAATCTTTATGCCATCCTCTCTTGATTCGATGGTGGTTAGGACTCGATTTTGAAGCAATTTTAGGAATCCTCTAGTATTCAATGGTGTTTAACTTGTTCTTATACATTAGGTATCTAGTCATAGCCATGCTCTCAATTGGGGAGAGGCTTGTTTCTAAGAGGAGGATGGGATAGGGCGTATTTCCTTTAATTTTTTATATTATAGGTTATAAAATTATTTTGTATTTTCTTTATCTTTATCCATGATTTGGGGGCGCTTAAGAATCTCTACAATGGGTCCAAGCCCTACAAGGTTGGATGGAACAAAAATTGGAAGTCGCTCCTCCACTATCTCCCTGAAACCTTTGTCCTTGTGCATGGATGGAATGGGTTTATCCTTAATTCGCAGAAGGATTGTGAATCACACCTCAAAACAAACTGGGATTGGGGACCCTCAGCCTTGACTCTGAAGGAATGGCTAGTTTATTTCGACCCCATGAGAGAACCAGTAGATAGAAATAAGGTATGGCCCATACTCCCTAGACTGCCACTAGATTTCTGGTCTAAGGAGGCTTTATAAACCATTGGCAAAAAAATTGGTACCTCTATCAAATTGGAACCCAATTGGTTCTCAAAACCATACTATAGATGGGCCTGGTTGCATGTGGAAGTAGACTAAAGAGAAGGTTCAGTAGGCTCTGGGATCCGATGATGGGTTCAATGGTTTCGCACCAAAAAGTGGACTACTGGAAAATTCCCTTCCGCTGCCATGGATGTCATGAGATAGGGCACTTGAAGGAAAATTGCAATAATTTTTCTCCCCAATCCCCATAACATCTCAAAGTTTGTAGAAGGAAGTCGACTTTAAGCATGAACAATTTTTTGGATTCAGTTTCAATTGAAAATGGAAAAAATAAAGAGGTAATACTTCAAGCTACTCTCACGTCGGATCCTCGAATCTAGGCCACTCTAGATATTAACAAGCTCTATTCAAGGACAAATCCACAGGAGGCTCTGGATCCAGTTTCCAAAAGTTAGGCTGCTACACATTTGTATAATCCTTCCCCAGGGAATCTTCCAGTTACGTCCTACTTGAATTCCTTTATTTTTGAAGGTATTCCCCCCCCCCCAAGATTCTCTCCAAATAAATGGATGGTTTAAGGAGAACTTTATCCCCTTTGGATTCCCTACAAGATGAGGCCCTCATACCTATAGAACCAATGACCCCCCCTCTCAAAATCCACCTCACCTCAGAGCTCTCCCCACTCCAGGTTGACCCCTTCCCCTCTAGCCCCTCCCTTGCCCCCTTCCTCCCCTAGGGGGTCCTCCCCCCCACCTTCACGAAAAACCTTATTTTCAGAGGCATCCTCCCTATCCCCTTCCCCCTGCCCCTCCATGGATATTCCTTCCCCACCCTCCCCCCGACCTCCCTTTCCAAGGACCTCCCCCAAGCCAACAAGGAATTCCTACAAGATCTGTTCCAAGAGTACTCTTCTAAACATAGTCCCTTCCAAAGGTGGGTTGCAGTTGGACCCCCCTCAAACTAACCCAATGGGGTGAAAATACCACTTTTCTAAGGAAAAATCAAAGGTGGTAACATAGATAAAGAAAGGAAGAAAAATCCCCATCACCAGGGGCCTTAGAGAAAGGGAATCCCATGGCTCCTATGCTCTATGATGATTCTCTCCTTTAATGCCAGAGGGGTAGGGGGACCTTAAATTTTTTTTTCCTTGAAAAGGTTATTGTGCAACCTTAAGATAGATATTTTGATGATCCAAGAAATGATGTGTGGTGGGGCCAAAGCTACGACCACCCTTGGGGCTTAGCTAAAGAACTGTCCTTCCTGCATGACTGATGTTGAATGGTTGTCTGGGGGACTTATTACACGTTGTATCTCTGAATTTATGGCCCAAAGATCTACCTATTTTGGGTCATCCATTACAGTCTATCTAAAGCACAAAAACATTGACAAATTACTGAACTTTGTAAATATTTATGGACCTTATGCTAACAGAATCCCCTTTTGGGAGGAACTTTCTACTATAGGATCCCTCAGCATACCTTACTCTATAATTGGAGGGGACCTTAATTTTACGCTGGCACTAAGATATTTTTGGGGTTCGAACCCAAAAATTGATGGGGAGTGGGATTTCTTCCTCTTGCTAATGGAAAAACATCAGGTAGTCGACATAGAACCCCTAAAAACATCCCCAGCCTGGAGAAATGGAAGAGCAAGAGAGGATGAAATAACCAAGAGACTCAATAGGTTCTTAGTCTCAAAATATTTAATGGAAACAATATTATGGGCAAGAGGGACAATAGTATAAAGGGGACTGTCTGATTATCACCCCATTTCTCTGCAGATACTCTTCGATTATTTTTCCCCTCCGAGTCCTTGGAAAATAAACAAAAATTAGTTGGTAGAAGAGGACTTCAAAAGTTTGTTCCTCTTGTAATAGACAATATTGGACCCCTCCTTTCCCAATTCAATGATGCAACAAATGGTGGAGAACCTTGCCAGGGTAAAATGGGCTCTCAAAAAATGGATCCCTCTCTATAAAGCCCGTTCTTAGAGGGAGATAATTGAAATAAAAAATTCCATCTCCAGTATCATGGTCAATGCTCTAGATAGAAGTAGTCCCTCCAAAGATCAACTGGAGGAACTAATTAAAACCTTGGAGGATCACAAGTTAGATTGGTTGGAAAAGTAGGAGAATTCCTGGAGACTAAAAAGCAGGGCATTATGGTTGGAGGCAGGAGACAATAACACAAGGTTTTTCCATCAATACACCAATTATCGAAAGAACATCAAGACAATATGGGTTATCAAAAATGTTGAATGTGTTAAGGTCAGATTCTTTAAGGAAAAGGAAGAGGCGGGGGAACACTTCTTGGAAACCCAATTCCGTCAACCCGAAGGATGTCCAATATAGGAAATCCTCTCAGTAGTCTCCAAATTACCAACATTTTTCACAGAGGAAATGAATCAGATAATGGAAATTGAAGTATTTGATTCATAAATACATGATTCTCTCCCCCAATGCAAAATGGAAAAATTCAGGGGTAAGATGGTTTCATGGTAGAGTTTTTCAAACTTTTCTATGAACTACATAAGAACAATCTCCAAAAAGTGGTTACTGAATCCAAAAAAAATGGTAGATTCATCAACTTATTCAACTCTATGCACTTATTCCTAATCTCGAAGACTTAAAAGGGAGACTCAGGCAATGACTATCGTCCAATACCCTATTGTAACTTAATTGAGAAATTAATTTCCAAGGTGATCGCTCGCCGGTTAAAACCCTTATTGAGTGAGTTCATTGGAGAAGAAAAATTCATATTTTTTCACAACAAACAAATACACGATATGGTTTCAATGGAACGAGAAATGATACACTCAGTCAAACATAGAAAGTTGAAAGCGACACTCCTCAAATTGGACCTCAAATATTCATATGATAGGGTCAATTTGATATTTCTTACGCTAGCCTTTCTCCAACTGGGTTTAAAACTCAACTCTATAAATTGGATATTGGGTTGTATACATATTGTTTCCTTCACTTCGTTAATAAATGGAGCCCCTTTGAGGTTTCTCAAAGCCTCACAAGGCCTAAGACATGGTTTTTCTCTTTCCCTGTTTTCATTTCTAATTATTTCGAAAGCCTTAACCAGGCTCCTAAATTAGGAAAAACATGAAGGAGTACTCCATGGCATAAAGGTGATTGACAGGGAAGAAATATCCCATTTGCAATTTGTTGGTGATGTCTTTTGTAGTATAAAAGGTATCATTCGAAATGCCAAATACCTTAAGGATTTCCTAGACACATTGTGCATAGCAACAAGGATGTCCATCAAATTGCACAAATCCTGATCCAGGAGGATCTCGGTGGCCACCCACATTTTCCAACTGCCTCAAAACATTTTTTTGTCAACTTACTATTTTTAGCAGTTTTTCGGTTCCCAAACTTCTAGGGCCATTTTAAGGGACCAAACGACGTTTAATCACGATCGGGAACCTCAATGATAGACAAAGGCTCTGATTGTATCAATAAATGAAGCTCCTCATCAATAAATTTCCAACGAGCGATGGTGTTCCCTAAACGAAGATCATATGAAAACGTTACAACTCAGGAAAGTTGATGTACTAACTTACCTCAACAAGGCCCACATGACTTTTGGCACTTCATCACCTAGGGTTAGGTTTTTGGATGTCTATAGTTTTGGCATTCATGTTTATTGTAAAAATTATTTCAAAACCTCATTGTACTCATATTCTTGCGGATGAGTGTATCCGTCATATCTCTTCTCAGAGATGAGCTCCCACCATTCTAGAAAGATTGTTTTCATTCTGCATTTTACATTTTTCAACTTATTTCTTATTTAATAGAAGTCAATTTTTATTGTGTCTTTGTTATTGTTCAATGTTAATCTATGTTCATATTATAAATCTTTGGTTTCATTTCATTCCTCTCATAAATCCAGATCAATTGTATCAGAGAGGTTTTCTCCTTATCATATTTTAATGCATGTCCTCGATGCAGTCAAGGTATAGAGAGTTAGGTCTCAAGCTTGTTTCTCTTGAGGAAAACTTCTCTCGCACACCCAAGAAACTGTCCATTGTGGGTGGAAAGAAATAGTATGGGATAGGAGATCCTTTCAAAATGTTTCTCAAGGAATCCCTTGAGGTGACAGAGGAATGAGATGATGGACAACTTTGCACAAATCCTTCGATGGCTTCTGACAAGTGTCACATCCACCTCAAGCGGAGGTGCCACCCCCTTCAATGTACAAATCAATTTTGACACTCCTATATTTGAAGTTCAAATAGATGCAAATGTAGTAGATAAATGGTTAAACCTTCTAGAAGGGTATTTTTTTGTCCACAACATTTTCGATAGGGAAAAGATTACATTTGTTCTTCTCAAGGTTGTCCCCCATGTCAAATATTGGTGGGAGACTTTTTGTGAGCCAAAGGAAATAGAAGGATCCACATTATTTTCATTTTCACCCACTTGGGGTTCCTTCAAGGATGTTATTAAGGAACAATACTACCCCATTGGAAGTTATGATGACCTATATACAATATGGACCACACTGTGGCAGGAAAGAGACTGAATAGTCCCAGAGTTCACCAATGTCTTTCATAGATTACACACCAAGCTAGGTATCAAATATTATGAGTGACATCTAGTGTTCAAGTATATTAACAGTCTACATAGATACATCCAAATGGAAATGGATTTTTTGGACATCTCATCCTTGGGCATGACCTATCGATATGCCTTCAAAATATGGTAGAAGATGAAACAAAAGATGCGATAGTTTGGGTCTAGGAACCCCTCATAGCATAAGCAGGGAAAGGGAATCCCTAACCCACAGAACAAAGGACATAGAAAATATGGGAAACCTCAGGAAAACTATTCCAATCCATAAGTAAATAAGGACAATGGGAAGATGAAGAAAGATATTGAGAAGTGGTGCAACTTCCATAAGAGCCCCTGGTATAACACTATTGATTTCCACTCAAAGAAGTCATTAGTGGCTGAGGTAAAATCCTTTGAATCAAATGCGGGTTCTGAATCTGAGTTAGAACCAAAAAATGGGAGATAGATCATTGACACAGAACTTGGTGCCACCATTACTACCATGAAGTTCCAGCTCGAAGAACCTAATGAGCCAGAGGAAGGTGAGATCCTCTTTCATTCACAAATGAGCAGAGGTTTTCAAGACGATATCCTTGCTGAAAACACCACACCCACATCCCTACATGATTAGATGGATCCTTCAAGGAAGAGATCTTCGTGTTAGCCAATAGTGTCACATGTCGTATGACATCAGGCCATTCAAAGATGAGGTATTGTGTGATGTTGATCTACTTGAAGTTTGTGATATTATTTTGGGACAACCTTATTTATGGAAACATCATATTATATATGAGTCTGGGCCTCATAGTGTTATTATTAATTTGAATAGAAAATTGTATAGAATACCCAAGGTGGTTCCACCTAGTGTTATTTCCTTGATCTCTACCAAGCAATGTAGGAAGTTCATTTCTCAAACAATTTCCTTGATCTTCGTGATTCACTCTCAAAGTGAGCCAAAGGTGGTATCCACATCCATGGCCTCTACGACTGACCTCTCCATGTAGTAGAAGAAAGTGGATAAGTTCATGGAAGAATACAAAGACATCTTCTCATCACCTACTGGGGTACCTCTTCACTTCTAGGTCAAGAATCCCATCGATATGACCCTCGATGCATTGTTACCCAATGGGCTAGTATATCATCGCTCTTTTCTATAAAATGATGATATCAAGCATTATATCCAAGAACTTCTCCAAAATGGGAACATCTGACCCAACTCATCACCTTGTGGAAGCCTAATCATCCTGGTGGAGAAGAAATACAGGACCTGGAAAATCCACATTGATTACTGGGTCCTAAATAAAATCACAGTGAGGAACCGATAGTGGATTCCCTAAATCAATGATCTCCTTGATCAACTCAAGGGGGATAAATAATTCAATAATATTGATCTGAAGTCTAGCTACCATCAGGTCCAAATAGAATAGAAAGATGTATATAAAACTACCTTTAAGTCAAAAGAAGGTCTTTTTGAATGGCTGGTCATGCCCTTTGGTTTGAAAAATGCCCCAACAACTTTCATGAGGATGATGGATGATATCTTCCATCCTTTCACTAATTATTTTGTGGTGGTGTATATAGATAACATCCTAATATACAACAATACTTGGGCATAACACTTGCAACATATTCAGCAGGTTATGCCTCTATAGCAGCACAAGCTATATGCCAACTTGGAAAAATGCTCCTTCAACATGAACATGGTCTAGTACCTAGGCTACATTGTTGATGTGCATGGTGTTCATGTTGATCCAACCTAGATCCAATTCATCTGTGACTGGCCAAACCCAACCACACTCACTAAGATTCAAATCTTATTAGGCCTTTCTAATTTCTATCGTAGGTTCATGTTGGGATTCTCCCATATTTCATGGCTCCTCAGCCAAATAATCAAGGGTGGTGGTAAGGAATAATTTGTGTGGGGCATGCCCCAACAAAAAGTGTTTGATGATATGAAGCAGCGCTTGTGCTCTACCCTAGTTCTTTCATTACATGACCTACAACAACCCTTTGAGATCGAGACATATGCTTCGGACTATATTGTGGGTGCAATCATCACTCAGCACGACCACCATGTGGCCTATCATAGTGAGACACTATCAAATGTCGTATGTAAGTACCCTACTTATGAAAAATAAATGTACTTCATTATGCAATCCTGTCGCTACTGGAGGCATTATGTTCTTGGGAAGGAGACATTCATCAACATTGATCATAAGTTGTTGCATCTCATGCAAACTGTTATCACATATTCCTGTCAAGACTTTGGGGTTCTGTTTTTTCTTCATGTGTCTATAATTTTTCTAGTCTTCTCCCCTTTTGTCGACCCGATCATGGTTTTCCTTTCCCATCTCGGCATGTCTTTCTCTTTCATTTGTAGTCATCCCTCTCGATTGACTAGTATTTCCCTGTCAATATGCCCAGAAGAGATCAGCTCTGAATTGCTCTATCTCTTTTGAAGGTCGATCCCTCCTCGTTTTACCTCCATCATTGAACCTTTTCCTTCCCAAGCCTATGTTTGGTCAGTTGAATCCCCATTTCCACTATCTGAAACAACAAGTGAGCGGGAAAAGACTGGTTTCAATGGCGATGATCTATCATCAAGGCAGATTGACTGTCATCGGGTAAACTGGAGCCGTGGAGTTGCACAAGGTTTAGCGCCAGGGATTGTCCCTAATGGCCAAAGTCATGATTTAATTTGTGTCATCTGATCCAGGAGGGGGATAGGTGACAGTCGATTGTGTGAGCCTGAGAGTTGGCATTTCAGGGTTTCCATTACCAAGCGCACCCATAGCCTTATGCCCCAGAATGTAAAGCCCCGGGATCCTGGCCCATGGTCATAGCCTAGGGTGACATTGAAAGGAGTGGGCTAGTGAAGATGGGGGGTGGATGGCCATGGTGGACCCACAGTTAAACAATAGCCATTCCAATCTGGTTTGTTCAAGAAATAGACACATGGTGTGTTATTACACCCCGTCACAATTTCGACTATCGCGATTCTAAGTGAAAAGGGGTCGCTCCTCTCCATTGTAGATATGCAAAAGAGAAACCCTGAAACATCATGGGGTGTCTGGGCCCACGGTCCTAACGCTCAGTCATATGGAAGTTGGTTCGGTGACTTGGGGTCTTCAGGGAATCATCATGGCCATTGGTTCTAAGAAGATCCAACCGTAGAATTATAAAGTAGCCATTTCGCAAGATTGGGCACTAGGGAAAAGGAAATGAAGTGCATCGTGGATCCCCTGTGCAATAAGTCTTGACACAATCGAGACCGTTGATCAAGGATCGATCTAAGCCATCCAAGCAAGAGACACATGATCAAAACCCAGGGTCCCATTGAGGGTAGAGCTAGAAGAAAGGGGAGCTAGCCTCTGAGCCTTAAGGATCAGGCATGTGGTTGTCCACTGTACACGTAGTCTCAACCACCTTCCATCAAAGAAATAAGTTGATGAAGTTTGAGCAGGTGGTTGAAACCTCATCTCAAGCCATGAATGGAAGGTGTGGGAGGTCTGGAACAATTAAGCCTATGGTACCCTTGTGTACAAGATTTCCTGCAGGAGCCATGCCAGTCTGAGCCTCCCCTGAAAAAATATCATGTGCACACTAGGCTTGGAATTAATGGCTCAACTACCCTACTTTTGTCAGGGGGGGATAATTTCTCTGAGTATATATGCTCAGTTTTTGTATTTTTGAAAAGGATCGATGGTAGAGATAAGCTCCCAATTGTAAAGTTTTAACAAGCTCTCTGGTTATCTAGTTATAGACTGACACTTGAGACTTCTTGTTTAATGGCGGCCAGCCTCTTCTTTACACTTTTCTTCTGAATCTTAAATCCCAGGCATGGATGATCCAGTCGGGTGCTATAATGATGATGTAGTGTATGTTTGATTATATCAGTTTTTGTAGTAGTTTAAGTTTCTTGAAGGTTTCTCAGATATGAGAGGATCTCATATCTGAGACTTTTCCTCCAAAGGCTGCTAGAATATTGTATGTCCAGAGTAGACTTTCATTCCTTTCTCATTTATCCTCCACCTACTCACCACTAAGAAACTTACTGGGCTAATTTATATCAAGACCTCACCTAGATCTGTATTTCCAACTCAGTTTTCTGAGTTAAAACAATATTGTTCTGAGTTTAGTCCCATTTGGTCACCCTTTATAAACAACCTATGACATATAAGTTGATGGGTATCGGGCTTACTCCTACTTCAACCTAGGAGTAACTCCTGGTGCTAAAATTTATGGCGCCATTGTTGGGGACAAGCTAACATTTATAGCGTTTTTGTCGAGGACGAAATTGAAGATTTTCCCCGGTATTGAACGACATTGAACCTCTGACTTTGAAGGTGCATTAGGCATTAGAGCCCTACAATATTTCTACTATGCACCTGGGGAGTCCATTTTGATGACTCCATTGTGGTGAACCTGTTGTTTCAGTTGTGGCTTCCTAAGGCAGATAGACGAGATCTACCCCCCAACTACCCCTAGCAACACCTAAAGCAGATCCAGAGAAACTTATCAGAAAGGGAAAGTCCCTCCAAAAAGGAGTTTCAACTGTTGAAATAGGTATTTCTGATAGTTCTCATTGCCCTTTGTTAGAGACTCCAATATATGATTCTCAATTTCCTATCAGACCTCTTGTTGGAGTTTCTCGTTTTTTAAATTTTGGGAGTGTTCTTGTCGAGTTTTCTCCTCCTAGTCTTGGATTAGAGGGAGAGAGATTTGTCACTCCTTTCTCCCCTGACATTGTAGCCAAGTGTAGACCCAGGAATTCAGGAGATTTTCCTACCCCAAGTTGTACCACCCCTCCTATTGTTGTTGTTGATGATGAGAAAAGAGAAACCTCTGTTCCCTTAAACCTGTTAGCCTCCTCCTCAAATCCTTTGTTATTTCCTTTTCCTCCTACAAGCTCAGTTCCAGTCTCCCCTGTTCGAGCCCCTTCTCCTCCCAATTCTCCTCCACCTCATATCCCTATGGAAGGTACTAATGCCCCTGGAAACAAAATGGATTCCATAGTTGTTGCAAGGTATGCCCCTCTAGTCCTACCTCATCCAATGAATCCTCTCCTTGTTGGAGATTACTTGAAGTATATGCCTAAATTCACTGGAGCAGAGGATATAAATACTAAAGAACACCTTGTTTCCTTCTACAGGTATGCAGACAACCTAAACATTGAAAATGAAGATGTCTGGATGAGAGTCTATGTCCAGAGCCTTTATAGTGAGGTTAGGAAATGGTTTAGGGCACTGACCCCTAGATCTATTGCTAGGATTGAAACTCTAGATAATTCCTTCTTGAGACAGTGGGGAGATAAAAAAGATTTCATGTATTACATGACAAAGTTTAGGTTCTTGAAGAGAAAGGAAGGAGAGTCTGTCTCTGAGTTCTCCAAAAGATTCATTAAAATGTATAATAAGATCCTTGTTGAGATAAATCCCTCAGAAGCCTCTGCCAAAATCACTTATGCTAGTGCTTTCTTCCTCTTGATCAAAGAACAAATGGCTACCTCCTTGGCTAACATGCAAGATGAAACCCTGCAAGTAGAATCCAATGTGTTGGAAGTTAACAAGCTCAGAAGAAAATATGATAAAGACAAGGGAAGAGGGAGGTCTGGGGCCTCAACCTATTGTTCTTCTATAACTTACCCTCAAGTAGATGAATTGACAAAGATGGTAAAGTCTCTATCTTCAGAGATGGAGAAAATCAAAATGGAGGGGAAGTCGACATACAAAAATCCTCAAAATGTTGACAATAGATGCAACTTCAGTAGGCCGAACAACAATGTTCCTCAAATTATGCCAAGGGAACAGAGGGATAGATATAAAAACGATAAGAGAATCCATGCTCCTTTTCAAAACAACCTTGTTATTGATAAGGAAGAAGAAGAAGAAAAGCTAGACCCTAAAATTCGTTGTATTGAGGACACCTATTCTTTCCCTCATTTAACTCAATCTACGTACGAATAATTCCTCATGAACAACCAAATAAATGAGCTGAGTAAGGGGGAGAAATCCCATGATAGAAGTCCCAACAAATAAAACCTCAGGTCAAAGAAGAAAGAAGGGAAGTATGACATCCCTGATCAGCCTCTCATCGTAGAGAAGCCTGCTAAGCATGCGACAAATACTGTCAAGGAAAAGAAAGCTCATAATTTCTCGCCAATAGCCAAAGACCATGTCCGATAGGTGAGAGAAATTCCTAATCTTCCTTCCTCCTTTAACTTTGAGCATGAAATTTAGAAAATCAGAATTCTTGTGCCCCTTTCAGAGCTAGTCAAACATGAAGATTTCAAAAGGTCCCTCTCTAAATTGTTGTACTCTAAGTCATCCTTCCATTCTGCAGACTCAATGAATCTCCAAGATGAAAATCCAGCAGTCATCCTAGGTCCTATGGTAGAATATAGAGATGACTCATCCCCTCCCTTCTGCACATCCATAAACATACATGAAAAGGTGAAGCATAATTGCCTGATGGATTCAGGGGCTTCCCATAATCTCATGCCCAAAACAATCATGGAAGAATTGGGACTAGAAGTCACAAAATCCTATCATGATTTGTCCTCCTTTGACTCTAGGAGGGTACAATGTCTTGGAGTCATCAAAAATCTGGTGGTAACCCTGTTTCAGCTGCCCATGAAAAGTGTGGTCATGGATATCATGGTGGTTGATGTTCCTCCCAAGTTTGGCATACTATTGTCAAGATCTTGGATTAAAAATATTGGGGGAACGTTGCAAATGGACCTCACATATGCTACCATTCTAGTCTTTCGAGGGGATCATAGAAGAATGTATAGAGAAGCTCAATTGGCCCACATTGGTAGTGATGAAGCAGACCCCACCAATCATCCCATATTTTCCCTTGATATTGATTTTGGATTCATCTTGTTGCAACTCACCAACACACCCGAGGCTCCTCTTCAAATAAGAAAGAAACCAATTACCCCCTATGATGATTATTCCCCGATCACCTCTGTATGGAAAATGTTCTTTAATAGAGCTTCCTTTAAACATGGTGTTGGCATTGGGTTATTTTTGGTTTCCCCTGTTCAGGAAACTATATCTCTGTCATACAAGTTAGAGTTTGAAGCTACCAATAATTTGGCATAGTACAAAGCTCATTTGTTGGGCTTAAGGGCTGCAAAGGACATGGGGATTAAAAAGATATCTGTGTTTGGGGCTACTAACCTGATTATCTAGCAGACCAGAAATATTTATCAAGCCAAACACCCTCGGCTTAGGAGCTACATAAATGAAGCCCGGGACCTCATTGACAGTGTTTTCCTAGCTTTCAATATATCATTTATTCCAAGAGGAGAAAACAGTGTGGTTGATTCCCTTGCTATTTTAGCGAGCAATTTCAGAGTCCCTCTGCCACCTAAGCTTGGGTACGATACATAAGTAAAATATAGGCCCTCCATACCTGACAATGTCAATCATTGGACGGTTTTTGAGGATGATCTTGAAATCAAAACATTCCTGGAGACTGTTGAGGAGTTTTTAGCATTTCACATTGACCAAGAATCTACTTTTGAAGTCGATCCTTATGTTGATGATCTTCTGAACAATATTATTGATCATAATATTGTTCACCTACCTAGCAATCACATTCCAAGGGTTCTGGTTCCTTTGGAAAGGATTTTTGATAGAAATGATGTGGCAGTAGAAGGTAAAGTCTCAAATGATAATGTTGATACAACTGAGTGCAACATTGGCACAGAGAAGGAGCCAAAGTTTGGAAAATTGTCAAGCAGCTTGAAAAGAGAGAAGAGGGCCGAGTATGCTAAGTTATTAAGGGAATTTGCAGATGTATTTGCTTGGACCTATGAAGACCTCAAAACATATGACACAATTGTCGTTGAGCATAAGATCCCACTGAGAGAAGAGACTAAGCCATTTAGGCATAAGATAAGACAGATTAAATTTATGATAATGCCTACTATGGAGAAAGAAGTAAATAAGTTATTGGATGCCCAAATCATTGTCTAATTGAGATATTTTGAATGGGTCACCAATCTGGTCCCAGTGAGAAAGAAAAGTGGAGAAATCATACTCTGTGTCGATTTCATAAATCTAAATAGGAGCTCAAAGAAGGAAAATTACCCCTTACCAAATATGGAACATATATTACAAAGGGTAACTGGTGCATCAAGGATATCCATGATTGATGGCTTTTCAAGCTACAATCAGATATCAATCATTCCTGAGGATGGCGAAAAGACAACCTTCACCACTCCTTGGGGAACATTCATGTATGCCAAAATGCCATTTGGATTGATGAATGCAGGGGCAACATTTTAGTGAGCCATGGACATAGCCTTCATTAGGGAGAAGGATCCATTTGTGCTGATCTATCTAGATGACATAATAGCATTTTCCATATCTGATAAAGAACATTGTTGTCATCTGAGAAATTTCTTCTCGAAATGCAGAAGATTTGGTCTTTCCATAAATCCCAAAAAATCTTTGTTTTCCATGAAGGAAGGAAATTTGTTGGGGCATGTAGTATCTGCAGAGGGAGTGAGGATTGATCCAAGCAAGGTGGAGGCAATTCAAACCCTGCGACTTCTCAGGTCCAGGAAAGAAGTCCAGTATTTTTTGGGAAAAAATATTTTTTTAAGGAGGTTTGTTTCAAATTTCGTTGAGGTGGTAAAGCATATCATAGCCATGCTCAAGAAGGGGAACGAAGTAAAATGGACTGCTGAACCCAAGGAATACTTTGACCAAATAAAAAGGGAATTGACTGAGTCACATGTGCTTATCAGTCCTGATTATTCCAAGGACTTTCTGATCTTTTCTTTCGCTTCCATTGATACAGTGGTTGTTGTTCTACTACAGAAGAATAATGCAAGGCTAGAGTAGCCTGTTTCATTTTTTAGCAGAGCATTGAGGGATGTTGAGATCATGTATGAAATCATGGAAAAGAAAGCCTATGCCTTGGTGAAATCTCTCAAAGATTTCATATTCTATGTCCTACACTTAAAGGTCATTGCATATGTTCCTTCATCTTCTATGAAGGACATTCTTATTCAACCTAACATAAATGGGAAGAGGAGAAAATGGATCGCCAAAATCATTGAGTTTGATCTGGAAATAAATCCCACCAAGCTAGTTAAAGGGCAAGGTTTAGCCAAGTTGTTGGTTGAATCTAATTGTAAATCCTTGGAGGTTAACTTCATCAATGTTTTCTCATAAAAGCAGCAGGTTGAGTTTTCTAACAAGAGTTCTCTGGACAACTTACCATTAGCAGAATGCACTTGGTATGGAGACATTATATATTTTATACAAGAATTAAATCCTCCTTATGGAATGGGGAAGAGCAAGGAAAAATATTTAAAGATCAAAGAAATCAAATATTTCCTTATTGACCAGGTCTTGTACTGGAAATACCCTCTAGGAGTGCTTCTGAGATGTCTAGACCAACAAGAGGCCCAAATCATTTTGTTTGATTTTCACAGTAGCCTATGTAGGGGACACCATTTCTGGAAGACCACAGCCTACAAAATTCTTAAGGTTGGGTAGTACTAGCCCATATTATTCACTGATGTCTGTAGAAATATCAGAGCCTGCATCAAATGTAAAAAATTCTCAGGAAAGGAGCAACTCAAATACCTACCACTAAATATTGTAGTAGCTTCGACACCCTTTCAACAATGGGGGTTGGAATTCATTGGTGAGATTCATCCTGCTTTAACTGGTCAACATAGATGGATCTTAAATACACCAGATTATTTCACCAAATGGATAGAAGCTATCCCCACGAGGATTGCTTCACACAAAGTAGTCATTGGATTTCTTGAAGATATCATGACAAGGTTGGGTTGTCAAAAGAGAATTATCAATGATAATGTTGCATCCTTCAAGTCTGATCCATTGATCAAGTTCTGTGACCAGTTTGGGATTTCATTACTTCACCCCACTCCTTATTATCCCCAAGGAAATGGACTGGCAGAGTCCTCTAACAAAATCTTGATCAAGCTTATTGAAAGGATGTTAGAAGACAATAAGAAGGCATGGGATTCAAAGCTGAAATTTTCTCTATGGGCTGATCGATTGATGACAAAGAGATCCCTAGGCATATCCCCTTTCCAACTTGTTTATGGGTCGAAAGTTTTCTTTCCTTCTCATCTAGATTTACCCGTAGAAAACTTCTTTTAGGATTATCAGGGAGAGCCTAACAATATGATCAGAAGAATTAATCAACTGGTGGAGATCCAGTAGAATAGAGAGTAGGTGATGGACATAGCTCATGACCTTCATTAAAGGATCAAGCAAGCCTTTGATAGAAAGGCGAGAATAGAAGATTTCTAGCTAGGAGATCTAGTGCTTAAATGGGATGCACCCAGACAGGACAGAGGAAAGCATGACAAGTTTGAAGCCCTCTGGATTGGGCCCTTCAAAATCTCTAAAGTGTTTTTAAATAATACTTACAGGTTGCAGGATTTGGAGGGAGAGGAGGTTTTTAATGGCCCTATGAATGGGCATTTCCTGAAGAAGTGTTTTTTTTAGCCACAAGTGGATCCCCTGTGTTTGTAAATATTGGCTTTCTACTTTTTTTTTTGGTTTTAATAAAGACTCCACAACCCAACAGCAAGGCACTAGAGCTGCATGATTTTGGTAGCTCGCAGGGAGCATGTCATCCCCCATGGAGCCTAATGTTATCACATATTCCTGTCAAGACCTTGGGGGTCTATGTTTTCTTCCTGTGTCTGTAATTTTTCTTTTCTTCTCCCTTTCTGTCGACCCGATCGTGGTTTTACTTTCCCATCCCGGCATGTCTTTCTCTTTCATTTGCAGTCATCCTTCTCGATCGACTAGTCTTTCCCTACCAATATACCCGGAAAAGATTGGCCCTGAATTCCTCTGTCTCTTCTGAATGTCGAATCCTCCTCCTTTTACCTCCATCACTAAACCTTTTCCTTCCCAAGCCTAATTTTGGTCAGTTGAATCCCCATTTCCGCTGTCTGTAGCAGTGAGCAAGTGGAAAAAGACTAGTTTCAAAGGCAAGGATCTATCATCAAGGCAGATCGACGGTCATCGGGTAAACCGGACTCATGGATTTGCCCAAGGTTTAGCACCAGGGCTCGTCCCTAATGGCCAGAGTCATGATTTAATTTTCGCCATCTGATCTAGGTGGGGGACACGTGGAAACTGATTGTGCGATCCCAGGAGTCGGCATTTTGACGTTTTCGTTACCAAGCACACCCATAGCCTTATGCCCCAGAATGTGAAGCCCTAGGATCTTGGCCCATGGTCATAGCCCAGGGTCATATTGAAAGGAGTGGTCTAATGAAGATGAGGGGCGCATGGCCATGGTGGACCCACAACGAAATGATATCCATGAAAATTTGGGTCATTCAAAAAATAGACACATGGCGTATTATTATGCACCGTCGCAATTTTGGCTATCGCGATTCTTAGTGACAAGGGGTCTCTCCTCTCCATTGTAGATATGCGAAAGCGAAACCCCAAAATGTCGTGGGGGGTTTGGTCCCACAGTCCTAGCGCCTAATCATATGGAAGGTGGGTCGGCAACTTGGGACCTTCGGGGAATCATCATGGTCATTGGTTCTAAGCCGATCTGACCATTGAATTATAAAGTAGCCATTTCAAAAGATTGGGCGCCAGGGAAAAGGAAAGGAAGTGCATCGTGGATCCCCAGTGCAATAATTCCCAACACATTCGAGACCATCGATCAAGGATTGATCTGAACCATCCAAGAAAGAGACACATGGTCACAGCCTGAGGTCCCATTAAGGGTAGAGCCAAAAGAGAGGGGAGCTAGCCTCTGAGCCTTAAGGAGAAGGCACGTGGTCGTCCCCTATACACATAGTCTCAGCCACCCACCATGGAAGAAAGAAGTTAATGAATTTTGAGTAGGTGGTTGAAACCTCAGCTCAAGCCATGAATTGAAGGTGTGGGAGGTCTGGAGAAATTAAGCCTATGGTACCCCTATGTGCAGGCTTTCCTGCAAGAGCCATGCCGGTCTGAGCCTCCCCTGACAAAAGATCATGCACACATAAGGCTTGGAATTAATGTCTCAGCTACCCTCCTACTGTTAGGGGGGCGAATTGCTCTGAGTATATATGCTCAGTTTTTGTATTTTTGAAAAGGATCCATGGTATAGTTAAGCTCCCAATTGTAAAGTTTTAACAAGTCCTCTGGTTCTCTGGTTATCGACTGACACTTGAGACTTCTTGTTTAATGGCATCCAGCCTCTTCTTTACTCTTTTCTTCTTACTCTTAAAGCCTGGACATGGATGATCCAGTCGGGTGTCGTAATGATGATGTAGTGTATGTTTGATTATATCATTTTTTGCAACATTCTAAGTTTCTTGAAGTTTTCTCATATATGAGAGGATATCATATTTGAGACTTTTCCTCCAAAGGTTGTAGGAAGATCGGATGTCCAGAGAAGAATTTCATTCCTTTCTCGTTTCTCCTCCACCTACTCACCAATAAGCAACTTGTTGGCCTAAGTTAGATCAAGAGCTCACTTAGATCTGTATTTCCAACCCAGTATTTTGAGTTAAAACGACATTGTTCCGAGTTTACTCCCATTCGGTCACCCTTTATAAACAACCTGTGACATATAAACTGATGGGTATCGGTCTTACTCCTACTGCAATCCAGGAGTGACTCCTGGTGCTAACACAGATGCAAGGAAAATTGTCGAATTACCTCCATCACAAGTGGTCCGCATATTTTCAGTAGTTCCACCTCAACATCAAGTATAAAACATGAACTACCAATCCATTCATTGATTTCCTCAACTGACCTCCAGTCGTGGCACTCACCATGGTGCTAGATTCTTATGGCCATGAGACCTCTAGATGGCCCCACCTCTATGGGACAGATCTTGACTTTGCCAATACCTACCAGATGTTGGGTGGAAAAATAGTTGTCACTAATTTCCATCATGAGGATGGGTTATTGTGCCATCTGAGCCATCTCTGTGTTCCATCAAGAGAGCGAGTGAAGATGATTTAGGAATCCCACTACAATTGAGTGGTGGAATAATTTGTTGTGGAAAAGATAGTGGCAGTTTTGGAGTGACATTTATACTGGCTGAAACTTCGACAGGATGTCATGAAGTATATATGCTCCTGCACTGCCTGCATTATTTCCAAACAGACCACTAAAAAACAAGGCATGTACACTCCTTTTCCTACTCCCTACAGGCCCTAGGAATCCATCTCAATGGACTACATGTCGTTCCTTTCATCCACCACGTGGTAAAATGACTTTGTTTTGTGATTGTTGACCACTTTTCCAAAATGGTGATTCTGGCCACCTGCAAGAAGAGCATCACAATGGAGGCCACTGCCAAGCTCTTCTTTGAATGAGTGTGGGTACACTTCGGGATCCCACAAACCATTATCTTAGATCAGGACAGTTGATTCCTCAACACATTCTGGTTGAGCCTCTGGTCACTATTGGACACCAAGTTCACTATGTCCACTACCTTCCACCCCCATACGGATGGCCAAACTAAGGTTTTCAACTAAATGATTGTGCACATTATGCACATGTAAAATTCCAAGAACCCCTGCACATGGGATGAGAGTATTCCCTATGTTCAATAGAGCTACAATAGATCCATACATAGCTCAATCATCCATAGCCCCTTTCAGGTGGGGTTGGGATTTCAACTGCAGCTCAAAAATACACTCAGTTCATTGACTAGATCCAACACATCCTCCAACAGGTTCATGATATTTTACTAAAGTCCAAGTACAAGCAACGTCATGATCAACATCAAGTGCCACACTAGTTTCAGGTGGGAGGCAAAGTTTGGTTGAACTTGGAGAAAGAATTCCTTATAGGGCCTCATCAGAATCTTTTTCCACTTTGTTATGGACCTTACACCATCACCAAGGATGTGAGTGACAATCCTTTCAATATCAACCTTCCCCCCTTCCTTGGATTTCACCCAATGTTCAATGTGGACCTCCTTCAGCCTTATTTTCCACCATTATTAGACACCTCGAAGATAGTAGAACAATTGACACCAACATAGCTCAACCTTGGATACATGGAACATGAATCCACTAATGATATCATGGATATAAAGTTCGAGGGCACTCGCCAGCAGAGGATCCAACTTTATCGGGTTGTCAAAGAAGGGAAACTCCTGCACCAAGGCAAGTGGCTCACCCGGGGCCAAATTCAACAAAAAATTTCTCATCTAATGAAGGAAATCAATGCAATGGAGACCATTTATTCCTAAGGGAGGAGGATTGATCCAGGAGGATCTCAGTGACCACCCACCTTTTCCAATTGGTTCAAAACATTTTTTTCGCAACTTACTATTTTTAGTAGTTTTTCGATTCCCAAACTTCCAAGGCCATTTTGAGGGCCCAAATTATTTTTTTTCACGATCGGTCACCTCATTGTTAGAAAAAGTATTTGATTGATCCCCCTAAATGAATATCCTCATGAATACCTTTCCAATGAGCTATTAGTCACCCTAAACAAAGATCGTATGCAAAAGTTACAACCCTAGGAAGTTAATGTCCTAAGTTACCCGAATAGGGCCCACATGACTTTTGGCACTTCATCTCCTAGGGTTAGGTTTTTGGATGTCTACGGTTTTGGCATTTATTTTTATTGAAAAAAGGCCTTCATGTCCTCATTGTAATAATCTTCTTGCAAATGAGCGTAGCCATCACATCTCTTCTCAGAGATAAGTTGCCACCATTCAAGCAAGCTTGTTTTCAGTCTGCAATTTAAAATTTTCAACATATTTCTTATTTAATAAAAGTAAATTTTTACTGTATCTCTTAAATTTTTATAGTGAATCTATGTTAATATTATAAATTTGTGGTTTGATTATGTTCCGCTCATAAATCCATATCAAATTTCGTATCATCATATCAAACGTTCTTGACCAAGTTCGAAATGAGATTCTCGCTATCCTCCCTGCACAAGTCAGGACTTTGGATGAAGGTTTTAAATACCTTGGTTTTTCAATGAAATGGGAAAAATATAGAGTAATGGACTGGGATTGGCTCATATGCAAGGTGGAATCCATAACCCCCATGTGGGTTCATTGCCTCCCTTTTATAGGAGGCATATTAGTACTACTTAAATCGATGCTCTAAAGAATACTAGTATATTGGAATTCCATAGCGGCAGTGCCTAAAATGGTACTCAACAAGATCCAAAGCATATGTTCTCATTTCCTATGGAAAGGACATAAACAATTCCCTCACCTAGTGAAATGTTCATCGATAGCAGCCCCAAAGGAGTTAGGAGGATGGGGGATTAAAGAGATTCACCTCTTTTCTCAAGCCCTTGCAAGAAGAAATCTTTGGAAATTAACTACAAGGGATTCTCTTCGGACACGAGTAATATTTTCAAAATACTTCCCTAACCAATCTATACATGAATGGTTTAGATCCCCACTTAAATCAAATAAGGGGTCAACAGTCTAGAAAGTGCTAGTCAAATCTTTCCCACTGGTGGGACTTTGGACAAATTAGATAATAGGAAATGGTAGAAGCGTCAAAACAAGGAGATATCCTTGGCTAGGAGTCAGGGAAAACTTCATGCTTTCCCCTCGCCTGATTCAAGCCTTAGCAGTTTAGGAAATATTTTTCCTTAAAGACGCCAAAAAAAGCTACCCGCAACCAATAGGTCACCCATGATGGATATCAACAGACACTTTAAATCTCTCTGAGGATCTCCATGATGAATGGAATTCCTATGTGGGAAATTTATGCAAAATCCATATTCTTCTAGATGAAGACACGAAGGAATGTTTGATTTGGATGAAAAACTTTAAGAATGGATATCTCACAAAAAACCTTGGTTACAAATCTTGGACTAAACACTTTTTGGGAGAAAAAAAATGGTGGTCGGGTAAAATGTGGAAATTTAATGCCCGCCTAGATGAAATATTATGTTGTGGCTCGCTTTAAATAAAAAATTACTTACCTAGGAGAATATCATTAAAAGGGGCTAGAACGGACCCAACTGGTATTCTCTTTGTAAATAAACCTTTGAATCAGTTTCTCATATTTGTATTCATTGTTCTTATGCAACAAAGGTTTTTCACTCAGTCAAAGAAAAGTTATAGGCCAAAACCAACTGGAATAAATTGAGATTCGAGGAATGTTTCAAAGATTGGAGGAATTTTTCAAAGATTGGTTGTTGGATAGGTCAGTGAATCTTTATGCCATCTTACTGAGTATCCTAATCAATAGTCTGTGGTGGGAACGCAATTCAAATTTTCATAGAGATAAACTTGTCCCTATGGAAGTAACAACTTCCCTAACAGTGGGGAAAACGATGGAATTCTTGAAGAAACAAAAAACAAATACCCAATGGATCCCTGTGCTTCCACCCATTGGGGATATTTTGATGGTTCTAGTTAGGGCCATCCTCCGATGTATGAAGTCGGGGTGGTTCTTTACACCATCCATAAGCACTATATTTTCATCAAATATGCGTCGGGGCTAGGTTCCATCAACCAAGAAAATTTTATAGCCTTATGGACCCTTCTAGAGACAACAGAAGGAAACAATGTCAGGAATTTACAGGTGATAGGATATTCAAAGCTAGTGATAGATTGGGAAAATGGTAAAAAGTCATCACAAGATATTAGACTTCAAAATATTATGCGCGATATCAAACTCACTTGTCATGCCTTTGACAAGCTCTCCTTCCTTCACATACTACGGGATTTGAACTCCAAAGAAGACAAATTGTCTAAAGAAGAACTGATCCTTCCAACTAGGGCATTTGGTTACTAAGGTTTCCTCGATGGCGAGGAAATAGAAGCTATGTAATTTCAGTTTTAGTTAAATGTACAAACAATGCTATTTATTGTTAGTGGAGTGAGGGAAAAATGTTTTTTTGTAAAGTTTTTTTTAAATGAAGAATTGATCGGTCAAACGAATCTGACTAAGGGGAAAGGAATAGTTTGAAAGAAACATGTTTTTTTTTCTAAAGGAATGTACTCAACATCCAGGCTATAGACAAAAACATGTATTACACTTTCAGTGTTAATAAACAAACAAATTTCTCTGGAAAAAATATTTCTCCAGGATTCATGAGAGATACTACAGCCCTAGAATTCACATCCATAAATAATAACAAGTGTAACAAGAGTCTCAAAGAGGATTTTCTTCTTATCCAAAATCCAAATATCGATTGATTTACAATTGTTTTCAAGTCCATAATAAGCTTTCCATCCCCCAATAAACTTTTTCTCAATGCTATAATTCTAGGTAATCTTGTGGTGAATATCAACGAATATCATGTAATAATAGTCATAAAAAAATCATTATGTGATGTAGTAATTAATAGGTAATAATGATAAGTCATACTCTTTGTGAATGATATGATTTATCATCCCTATGTGTATATATATGTATGTCACTCTAACTCAAGTACATCTCAATAAACAATGAATAATAATTATTATCCCTTCTGGAATATATAGATTCATCCTTGCTATTATGGATGCTCAGGTGAAGTGACCAATAGGTTTTGTTCTAGTGGTATTAGAGTGGTGTTTCCACTGTCTTGTGGTTAAGTACATTTTTTTTCAATTGTTCCATTAATCTAGAGAGAAAAATAAAAAGAAGAAGAAGAATTTTGGTGATTCTCTTATGGCCCAAAAATCCTTGATAGAAAAACAAAAGTTCCCATAAAGAATTATAAGTCAAACAAAGATTCCATGCTTGGAAGTAAGTGAAGTTAATTACCACCTACATGATAAGAAAACATAATTAAAAAAAAAAAATCCATCTTTAAAAGTGCATAAGTTAATTTCCACATACATAGTAACACAATGCAATTAAAAAGGAATGATTCCAAGCATTTTAAAATAAAAATGAAGAAGTATTAAGTAAATCATATAAATAACTTGACAACTTACAAGAAGGCTATATAACATATCAAGATTGTGAAGAAATAAAAAATAATAATTGAATCTTTATGTGGATGATTTTTTGCACGAGGATAAGACAAGTTTGACACATTATGAGAAGTCACCAGGTTAAATAAAAGTATATAAGAAGTCACACAAAATTCAAAAAAGTGAAATATTAAAGTTTACAAGAGATTTATTGTTAAAGTAAATAAATAATGAAAGTATTTACATTTTTAAAATATTCATAAGAAGGTCAAATACTATTATAAAAAGCATATTCAAATGTTCAATTAAAAGGTTATAAATTCAATCTTTTAGCTTCAATCAAGAGAAAAGTGAAAAGCCTAAGTGAAGAAAAAAACCTAGTGTGAAGGCTAAAAGATAAGGTTAATCATTGTTTTTAATCAAGTTGAATTTTGGCGAAAAATAATATATAAAGAACTATAAAGTGTGGCAACCTAAATTTAAATTTCAAACTTGAATGAAGTATTTAAATTCTATAGGGTGGTATCAATTTTAAGTTGTGCAAAGTATTTTGAAAAAAATGGATTTTAAGAAAGAGAAGGAAGGAAGGTTCTCTAATATAGATAGTTCAATCTATAACTTTGTATTATTAAAACTCAAAGGGACTATTCTAAGAAATGATAATATCATTGCTATTTTTCCACATAAAGAGGAAACTTATATTGATGCCAACTTCATGAATCAATTGTTAATTCCATAGTCTAGTATATTCAGAAAGGAAGGCATTTTTGGCAATGTGAAATTTGAAATTTAGGACTTACTACTATTAATTGATGATTATAAACTTATATCCCAATTCAATGTTTCAAAGTTTACCAATTTTAATGTTGTTGACATAGTTATAGGTTCTAATTGGATAGAAACATTGGGGGCCTTCATTCTAAATGTAAAAAAGAAAATTTTGACAATCTCCTATGAGGGAAAGAGGATAACATTATAGGATTCCACATAGGAGTTGTAAACAAAATTTATGTCATTATAATATATATAATATATACAAAATTATACAATACAACATGATGAGGAATCACAACAATAAGGTAATGATGATTTAAATGGGAAAACTAGAGATTTAAACAAATTTGTTTTCAATAAAGAAGAAGAAATTGTGCACACACAAACATAATTGGTGATCCAGATTTTATGAGAAGAACGAAATGAATACAGATTATTAAAAGATGCTTAACACAAAATAACAGAGATACAGTAAAAATGGTTTTCTATTCAATAAGGAAATAAGTTGAAACTGTAAAATGCAGCAGAAAACAAGCTTGTTGGAGTGGTGGGGGCTTATCTCTGAGAAGAGATGTGACAGATGCACTCATTCGCAAGAAGATGATTACAATGAGGCTCTGAAGGCATTTTTACAATAAACATAAATGTAAAAAACCCTATACATCCAAAAACCTAACCCTAGGAGATGAAGTGTCAAAATTCATGTGGGCCCCGTTTGGGTAAGTTAGTACATCAACTTCCTGGGGTCGTAACTTTTGCATATGATCTTTGTTTTAGGCACACGATATCCCGTTGGAAAGGTATATATGAGGACTACACATTTTGTTTCTATTTACTTAAAGGTTATTTCCTACTATGGAGAGCCCTATAAATGTTGTTTACCACCTCAAAACTGCCCCACAAGTCAGGGACCCGAAAACTAAGAAAGAAACTTCCAAACTGGAAAACTGCCAAAATGAACTAGTTGGAATAGGTCGGAGGCCAGCAAAATCCATATGGATAAATACTCCCCCCTAGGAATAATGGTCTCCATTTTGTTGATTTCCTCCATCAGATGAGGAAATTTTTGTTGAATTTGGCCTCGGGTGAGCCACTTGGCTTGGTGCAGGAGTTGCCCTGCTTTGACAACTCGATAAAGTTGGATCCTTTTTGTCGGGTGAAATTGATCTGTGTGTCCAAAATATGATCAATGGATTCATGTTACATGAACTCAAGGTTGATTTTTTTGGTGTCAACTTCTTTTCTATCTCTGAGGTGTCCAATAGAGGTGGCAAATATGGCCGAAGGAGATCCACGTTGAAGACTAGGTGTAGGCCAAGGAAAGGGGGAATGTTGAGCACAAAATCATTAGTACCCACATCCTTGGTGATGGTGTATGGACCATACCAGAGTGGGAAATCTTTCGATGGGGTCCTATAAGGTGTTCTTTCTATAAGTGCAACCAAACTTTGTCACCAACCCACCTGAAACTTATGTGGCACTCGGTGTTGATCATGGTGTTGCTTGTACTTGGCATTGGACTTTTGTAAAATATCCTTAACCTTTTGGCTGATGTGATGGATCCACTGAATGAACTAGGTGGATTTTTCATCTTTTGGTGGAGCGGGAGATGATTCAGTCGAGGTGTTTACCAGGGGTAGTGCAACATCCATGGGGCCCAATGGTTGGAATCCCAACCCTACCTGAAACGAGTTGTGGCTAATTGAGCTATGTAGGGCTTGGTTGTAGCTATGTTGGACATAGGGAAGATTATCATCCCATGTGCAGGGGTGCTTAGAATTGTACATGTGCAGGATATGTAGGATCATCAGGTTGATGACCTCAGTTTGGCCATTTGTTTCAGGGTGGAAGGTAGTGGATTTGGTGAGCTTGGTATCCAATAGTGACTAGAATATCGACTATAATTTGTTGAGGAACAAACTATCCCAATCTAAGACAATGGTTTGTGGGATCCCAAAGTGTACCCAGATGCTTTCAAAGAAGACCTTGGCAATGGCCTCTATAGTGATGTTCTTCTTCCAGGTGAACATAATCGCCATCTTGGAAAAGCAATCAACAACCAAAAAAACATAGTCATTTCACCTCTTGGTGGAAGGGAGGCCTAACATGTATTCCATTGAGATGGATTCTCGTAGCTTGTCAGAAGTAGGAAGAGGGGTGTATAGGCTTTGTTTCTTAGTGGTCGGTTAGGAAATAGCACAGGCGGTGTAGAGCCTAATATACTTTTGGACATCATGTCGAAGTTTCATCCAGTAGAAATATTTTTGGAGAACTTCCACTGTCTTTTTGACGCCAAAGTGTCATGCCACCCGACTATAGTGAGCTTCCCAAATCCACTTCATGCTCTCGCTGGATGGAATGTAGATATGGCCCAAATGACACAACAACTCATCCTGAAGATGGAAATTAGTGACCATTGTGTTTGCTCCCAACATTTGGTAGGTGGTGGAGAAGTCAGGGTTTGTCTCATAGAGGTAGCGCCATCCAGAGGTATCATGGCCACAAGATTCTAGCACTATGGTGAGTGTCACGACTGGAGGTCGACTGATGTAATCACCAACTCGATTGGTAATTCCCATTTTATACTTGATGTTGAGGTGGAATTGTTGTAAGAATGTGGACTACTTATGATGACGGTCATTCTGGAATTTTCCTTGGGTCTGCATGAACTCCAATGGCTTGTGATTGGTGTGGATGAATGTCTCATTCACTATAATGTAATGTCTCCAGTGGTGGTAGGCTTTCACAATGGAGTAAATTTATTTTCCCCAATTAGGGTACTTACGAACAACAACTAATAGTGTCTCACTATGATACACCATGGGGTGGCCGTGTTGAGTGAGAACGAATCCCACAACATAGTTTGAATCATCTGCCTCGATCTCAAAGGGATTTTGTGGGTCCGGTAATGAAAGTACTGGGGATGAGCACAAATGTTGCTTCAAGTCACCGAAGGATTTTTTTTGGGAAAATCCCCACGCAATTTTTTCCTTACTGCCACCCCTGGTTACTTGGATGAGGGCCCATGCATTATGAGAGAATCCCAAAATGAACCTGCGATAGAAATTGGTGAGGCCAAATAAGCTCTAAAGCTCAGTGAGTGTGGTTGGGGATGGCTAGTCATGGATGACCTGGATCTTGGTTGGATCCACATGCACAACATGTTGATCAACGATGTAGCCTAAGTAATGGACCCTGCCCATGCTGAAGGATAATTTTTCAAGTTTTCATATAGTTTGTGTTGTCGCAGGGTGTGCAGAACTTGTTGAATGTGATGCAAGTGTTTTGCCCAAGTCTTATTTTATATGAGGATGTCATCCAGATACACCACTAAAAAATTACTAGTGAAAGGTCGTAGGATATCGTCCATCATCCTCATAAACATTTTTGGAGCATTTGTCAAACCAAAGGGCATGACCAATCATTCAAAAAGACCTTCTTTTGACTTGAAGATGGTCTTCCATACATATGTATGTTGTATTGGGACCCAGTGGTAGCCAGAATTCAGATCAATCTTACTGAAGTATTTGGCCCCCATGAGCTGATCAAGGAGGTCGTTGAATCAGGGAATTGGGTACCTGTTCCAGACTATGATTTTATTTAGGGCCTGGTAATCAATGCAGAGTCACTGGGTCTTGTCTTTCTTCTGCACTAGTATGAATAGGCTCCCACAAGGTTATGAGTTGGGGAGGATGTGCTCCTTGTGGAGCATTTATTGGATCTACCTCTTGATCTCCCCATTTTCTAACAGAGAGAGAAGGTAGATCGACACATTGGGTAGCGTTGCGCCTGGGGTTAGATCGATGGGATGCTTGACTAACAATGTAGAGGTACCTCGGTAGGAGAGGAGAAGATATATGATTATTCTTCCAAGACCTTATCCACTTTCTTTTGTTGTGTGGAGAGATCAATCGTGGAGGCTCTAGATGTGTCTGTGATCTTTTGCTTACTATGAGAGTGAATCATGAAGACAAATTTATCGGTCTTAGATATGACCTTCCTGCATTTCTTGGAAGAGATCAAGGAAATGTCACTAGGAGGGACTGCCTCAGGTATCCTATACAATTTTCTGTTCAAAGTAATAATAACACTATGAGGCCTAGAATCATATACAACATGTTGTTTCCATAAATAAGGTTGGCCCAAAAGAACATTACAAACTTCGAGAGGAGAAACATCACACAATACCTTGTCTTCGAAGGGCTTGATGTCGTACGACAGTCGACACTTTTGGATGACACAGAGATCTCTTCCTTAGCGCATCCATCCAATGGTGTAGGGATGTGGGTGTGGCTTTGTCGGCAGGGCCAACCACTTGACAACCTCTGTTGAGCTAAAGTTGTTCTATATACCACTATCAATTATGAAGTGTAGAGGGGTTCCTTTTTCCCACATCTACGAATGGAAAAGGAACTCACCTTCTTTTGGCTCGTCTAGTTCACCAGGATAGAACTTGGTGGTAGAAACGATGGCACTAGGTTCTGTGTCAATGATCCATATTCCCCTTTCTAGTTCTGACTCAGAGTCATAACCTACATCTGATTCAGAGGCTTTCACTTCGTCCACCAATGACTTCTTTGAGTGGCAATCAACAGTGTTATTCCAAGGGCTCTTATGGAAGTCACACCACTTCCCGGTATCCTTCTTTTTCTTTCTAGTGTCCTTCTTTGCTTACAGGTTGGACTGGTTGTCTTGATACTATCCATATTTTCTCTGTCATTTTCTCTGTAGGTTGGGGCTGCCCTTTCCTGGTTTTTTCTGTGAGGGGTTCCCAGGCCCAAATTGTAACATCTTGTGTTTGAGCTTCTTCTCGATTTTGACAACATATCAATAGGCCATGCCCAAGGACGAGATGCCCCAAAATTCCATTTCAGATTGGATGTATCTATGTAGAGCTTCGTGATACTTGAGCACCAGATGTCACTCTGAATATTTGATACCCATCTTGGTGCATAGGGTATGGAAGATATTTTTGAAATCTGGCACTGCTTGGTCTCTTTATTTCCGCAGTGTGGTCCATTTGGTATACAAGTCGTCATAACTTCTGACAGGGTAGTATTTTTCCTTAATAGAATCCCTGAAGAATTCCCAGGTGGTTTCAACTATAAATAATGAGGGTTCCTCTCTTTCCTTTTTCTCAAAGAAAGTTTCGCACCAATCTTTGACATGGGGAACGACTTTGAGGCGAGAAAAGGTATTTTTTTCTCTACTTGAAAAGTTATGGATAGCAAAATACCCTTCTAGTTTATTCAACCACTTGTATACAGCATCTACATCTATCTGACCTTCAAATATAGGAATATCAAAGTTGATTTGTACCTTGAAGGGGGTGGTGCCTCCACTCGAGGAAGATGTGTCTCATGTTGGCAGCCACCGAAGGATTTGCACGAAACTATCCATCATCTCATTCCTCTGTTGCGTGAGGGATTCCTCAAGCGACATTTTGAAAGGATCTCATGTCCCATCATATTTCTTTTCTCCTGCCATGAGAGGTCATTTTGGCATGCGAGAGATTTTTTCCTCAAGAGAAACAAGCTCGATACCCAATTCTTTGTACCCTGACCTCGTTGGGGACATGCATTAAGATGACAAGGAGAAGACTGCTCTGATGCCACTGATCCATATTTTATGAGAAGAAATAAATGAATACAAATTATTAAAATATGCTTAAAACATAATAATAGAGATATAGTAAAATTGGTTTCCTATTCAATAAGGAAATAAGCTAAAACTGTAAAATGCAGCAGAAAACAAGCTTTTTGGAATGGTGGCGGCTTATCTCTAAGAAGCGATGCGACATATGCACTCATTATCCATAAGAAGACTACAATTATACTCTGAAGTCCTTCTTACAATAAACAAGAATGTTAAAAACCCTAGACATCCAAAAACCTAACCCTAGGAGATGAAGTGCAAAAAGTCATGTGGGCCCCGTTTGGGTAAGTTTGTACATCAAATTCCTGGGGTCATAACTTTTTCATACGATCTTCATTTTAGGTGCACGATAGCCCATTAGAAAGGTCTAACCGAGGACTACACATTTTTCTTCAATCTATTAAGGTTCATTTTCGATTGTGGCGAGCCCTAAAAACATTGTTTAGAGCCTCAAAATGGCCCCACAAGTCAACGACCCAAAAACTAGGAAAGAAACTGCCAAAATGAACCAGTTGGAATAGGTGGGAGGCCACCGACATCCATCTGGATCAACACCATGGTTAATGAAATGGGATCCTTGCATAATAATGAGACTTGAGATTTGGTCGAGCTACCTAGTAGAATGAAACATGTTCGTAGCAAGTGGTTGTTCAAGACAAATTTGAATGCAATCGGTCAAGTCGAGAAGTACAAAGCTCGACTAGTAGAGAAAGGATATTCCCAAGTCAAGCGAATCGACTTTGGTGATATTTCTTATCTTGTTGCCAAATTAACTTCCATTAGAGTATTGATGCCTCTGACTACAAAATTTGAACTTGACATAGAGAAAATGGATGTGAGGACAACATTCCTACATGGGGACCTAAAAGAATAAATCAACATGAAACAAGTTGAAGGATTTGCAATAAAGGGAAAGAAAGTGATGGTGTGCAAGATAAAGAGATCCCTTTATGGTATAAATCAATCACCAAGGATTTAGTACCAAAATTTCGACACATACATTCTTGGTTTTGGATTTGTGAGAAGAAAGGTTGATCACTGTGTGTATTCCAAGAAAGAAGGTGATCATTTCATTTATGTAGCATCGTATGTCGATGACAGGTTTTTGGTTGTAAACTGCATGGATTTTATAAAGGAGGTGAAGATGCATCTTTCCTCCAAGTTTATCATGAAGGATCTCAGTTCTTCTAACTTCATTATGGGGATAAATACTAAGAGAGATCGGGCAGTTAGAAAACTTTGGTTAAATTAGAGGAAGTACATTGAAACTATATTAAAATGTTTCAACAATGAATGAATGTAAACTAATCAACGCAACTATTCCTATATGGGTAAAACTAACCATTGAACAACATCTAAAGACACAAGAATAAAGAGAGGACATGCCATGTGTTCCCTATTCTAGTTTTTCTAGTATTCTAATGTATGTAATGGTATGCACTCCACCAGATATTTCCCATGTAATGGGAGTATTGAGAAGGTACATGTCGACACTTGGGAAAGAGAACTAGACCATTGTCAAGGGAGTGTTCAGGTATTCTTGTGGCACAACATAGTATGAAATATGTTACCAAGGGAAACTTGGAATTAACGGGGAAGTGAATGTACATGGCTTTGTTGACACTAACTGGGATGGAGATATTGATCGACAAAGGTTGAACAATGGATATGTTTTTAATATTTTTGGTGGAGAAATCATTTGGATGATTAAGAGATAGGTGGCTTTAGCTTTGTTGACAACATACGTTTAATATCTGGCAGCCACTCATGCAAGCAAAGAAGTAGTTTAGTTGTATAGATTGTGTTCAGGGATTGGGTTTGAAAAACAACCCAAGAGAATAAATCATGATAGTGAGAATGAAATATATTAGCAAAGAATCCAAATTACCATTCTAGGACAAAGCATATTGATGTACAATACCATTTCGTGAGAGACATGGTGGAAAGAAAGAAGGTGTTGCTAGAGAAGGTAGGCACTTATCTCTAAGAAGAGATGTGACGGTTGCACTTGTTCACAACAAGATGATTACAATGAGGCTCTAAAGTCCTTTTTAAAATAAACATGAATGTCAAAAACCCTAGACATCCAAAAATGTAACCCTAGGAGATGAAGCACCAAAAGTCATGTGGGCCCCGTTTGGGTAAGTTACTACATCAACTTCTCGGGGTCGTAACTTTTGCATACGATATTAGTTTTATGCGCACAATAGACCATTGGAAAGGTCTATCCGAGGAATACACATTTTTCTACTATCTATCAAAGGTCATTTTCGACTGTGGCCAGCCCTAAAAACATTGTTTATGGCCCCAAAATGGCCCCGCAAGTCATGGACCCAAATACTAGGAAAGAAACTGCCAAAATGAACCAGTTGGAATAGGTGGGGGGGCACCAAAATCCATCTGGATCAATTGGAGAAACACGTTATAGACATTCACAAATTCCAACAACAAATAAAAGAGATGAAACAAAAAAATAACAATATAAAAATCACTCTCGAAAGAGAGAATGAAAATATTAGCAAAAAGATGTCGTCCAAAAATGAAGAAATTTTTCGTTTCAAAAATCATAATAAAACTCTACTTGCAAAAATGAATAAGTTGGAGAGTGAAAGGAAGGCACAACAAAAAGTACAAATAATGGATATGGTACTGACATAGATGCAATCTATTTGGAAAAACCTAATGAACTGATATTAATGAAGTTGTATTAGTGGAAGAGCTTCCAAAAGTTGAAATTGTAGATAAAGAGGCCTTCGTAAAACATCTCAAGGACTTAACAACAGAAGCGATGCATAGAATTAAAGATGAACTCAATGAAGATAAAGAAAAAAATTCCAAGTTACAGAAAGATAGTAATGAATTAAAACAATATCTTAATAATAAGGGTGACCAAATGTGTAAGGTGAAATCCCTTAATGGATCACTCATTAAGAAGGTTAAAAACTTAAAGAAAGTGAGTAATAGCAATGGAAAGTTGGAAAATTATGAGTTAAAGAAAGAGTTGAAAAATAAAGATGAAAAAATCAAAAGGTTATGCAAACATAATCAATAACTTATTAATGATGTTAAGAAGTTAATAAGTCATTTACATGAGTCTAAATCAAAGAATAGGGATGAAGATATTTCCAAAAAAATTGAAGAGTGTATTATCAAAAAATTGAAGAGGAAATTTCCAAGAAGGTTGAAGAATTCTTAAACATTGATGTGGTGAAATCATAGATGCAATCTAGAATCGAGGAAGGAAGTAAGAATTAGTTAGATGGTATCACATTGCAACTTCAAAAGGAGAAATAATACAAGATTCAAGAAAGTCATGAGAGTATACTTGAATAAGTTAAGCTCTAATTGGATAATGTACATGAAAAACATAATGGTATTATCTTCAAGTCTGGAGTAATCAAATACCAAGAAAAGAGGAAAGAGAATATTATTTTCTCTAGAAATAGGATAATTGTAATGGGTGTGTAGAATGAAGCAAAACCATCACTTGTGAAACCATATCGACACCCTCATTTCCAAGGAAGTTTTCAAGGAAGAAATATCTCATTTGCAATTTGTTTTTGATATCTTCTGCAGTATAAAAGGTATCACTCGAAATGCCAAATACCTTAAGGATTTCCTAGACCCATT
>SNQJ01S0022081.1:77660-91827 GCA_010110895.2 Picea sitchensis | reverse complement strand
ATTATTGAAATAATTTATTTTGTATTCACTTTGAATTATAATACGCTCATCACTTCACTTTATTATTTACCTTTTAAAATCTCTTAAACCACTTTGACTACTTTGACCTTTTGGGGCTTCTAGATGACATATGAGGGATTCCCCAACTTCGTAAGGCGATAACTCTCAAACCGTGAGGAGTTATGTGACGTTCTACATACCACTAGAAATGGAATGACATGTACTATCCATATAGAATAGTATTATCTGAAAATATATCATAGCGCATATTGTTACCCATCAAACAAACTTGGGTCCATTACCCAAACTTGGGGTCTCCAACTTCTCATGGCCATAACTCTCTAACCGTGAGGAATTATGTGACTTTCCACATACCACCAGAAATGAAATGACAAGCACTATCCATCTAGGATATTTTCCCTGACAAAATCACTTTCCTTCATCTCATTATTCCACAATTAAGCATGGTTTCTCTTACTCCACAAAGTGTCTTCCCGTGAGGTCATTCACCATAAGAGGACCACTTTGGAGTTCATCCATATTTACTTCTTATCAACCATGACAAAACAATAATGAGTTTTCTTTTGAGGACTTCCTGAATTTGTATGCCTTGGTGTGAAATATAATCTCACTGCATCATTGAGAAGTAAATGGTTGACTTGAATGAAGAACATGTTTGCATTATGCAACCTCTTGCTTGCGCGTTGAACCTAATGTCTTCATATTCAATGTTGAACTCCCACATGTTAATCAAATTCCTTAGTTTGAAGCCAATAATTTGAATCAGAGGAAATTTAATGTATTCTAAGAGATTGAGATATTATTTCCAGTTAAGCAAGTAAGACATCTCTATCTTCATAATATTTGTTTACAACAAAAAATCAGTTCATAAAAGGCCAAAATCATGGAGAATTCCTTCTTTTCATTTCCTCATTTTTTGAACAAGCCCTTCATTTCAACTCTTTTTCATCTGTTAGTAAAATGGAAAGGGGGAAGAATATAAATTTATAGCATACTTGCAACTATCTTCTTCCTCGTGTAACAAAGTTTATTCTTATAGTGGTTGCATGAATAGGGTTGTAGAGTCACTTTCTTCACCAAATATTTAGGTTGTTTCAAGTCCTTAAGAGAATCATGCAGAAATAGAGGATAACATGTATTTGGTCATAGAACACATGAAACATGAGAGCATGGGCCATCAATTGATGAAAAGAGATTGAAACCTCAAGTGTGCCCTGGGAAACCTTATATTTCTTTACCTAACCACTTCAGCTTTGAAACGCCTATGAAAAACTCTTAATCTTATTCTCTTGACTAGAATTTTCTCTAATAAGATATTAATCCTTATTGAATCTAGCACTTAGAATTAAGCCTTGTCTTTCTCGAACATTATCCGAATTTTCTTTATCACCATTGCATTATTTTCCATGTTCTATTCCAAGGCGTAAATTTTATTATATTTATTATTTTCCTAGAACCTTGATCCTTGGTTGGAACCTTGATGCTCATCTGGAACCTTGATCCTTATCAGGAACCTTGACCATCGGGCTCTTCCCTATAGGGGATATGTTTTACCATTTTATCACAGTTATCCTCAAGATTCGAAGCCCTCAAGGCTATTGGATCCACCCGCTCGAACTCTCCTCACTGGATTGACAATCTAACTTTCTCATCCTAGTTCCTGAAACCTGAAACCAAACAAGCCAATGGGATTTATCTTTGTGGACGAGATCCATCAGAGCATTCAGTTCGGGTTATCTTTTCCGTGAATCCTATTAGATAATATGTCCTTTGAGACTTCTCCTCGTGATATAATAAGATTTACCCTTGTGTGTGGGATCCATCGAAGTGTTTGAACCTGGTCCCGTAGACTTGTCCCATGATCCAATTGGATTATCTATATCGGGTCTTCGGGCTATCTGGTTACCTCACTTGTCTGGATTCTTAATCTATCTAACCATCATATTTTGAATCCAAATAGACTTCATCTATCAAGTTTTCCCTTTGCGTTTTCCTTGTCAGCATGTTAGGATAGAGTCAATCTTCCTTCATCCTACAGTTCACCCTCCATGATGTTGATGTGTTTCTCTCTGACATGGAATCCATACGACTGGAACACTGAGAAATCAGACCATCAGGAAACTCTTGGTTTTTGCACATTTCAACACATTTCAACATAGAACCTGATCTTGACCATTAGGAAATCATGACATTGGGCCACCATGCCACCGAGAAACTATTGATGATGGCACATTTCAACATAGAATCCCAACCACCAAGCCACTAGACCACCAAGAACCATGGACTTTTTCTTTTGAAGATTTAAGTTGGTCCAATTGAACTCCACCATTTGCACCTCATTTTGTTCACCATGTGTCTTATTTGGATTCGTGCGGTCTCGATCTTGGTGTGACCTATCTATTTGACTCAACATTCATATATACATGATGTCAGAACACTGAATTGGAACCAGGTTTCCTAACATCCTACATGTCCTCCAATGTATCATCATTTTTTGTCAGTTATTCCAATGTGGAATGTGATGTTCTTGTTGACGTCTCCTTTCTAACATGGAATCTGGAACCCTCAAAACTATCAAACTCTCACCTCATGGTCATGATTTTTTCTAGGGTTTCACTGAACAGGTTCACCATCCGTGCTCAAGTTTTTTCCTAAAAGCCTATCGGGTTTCCACTCCCCACAAATTCTTCATAAACTTCCCATTCAAAATGTTTGGCTCAGACTAGTTCAGAAGACCTTACCCATGGGACATCTTCCCGAACACCTATCACATTATCCCTATCTGCAAGCCTATCATATATGTGAATTTTGGATTTATTGTTAAAATTTTGGTTATATTATTTTAATCTTGGGTTATTTTCTTTGTAGGTGTGGTCAAAATTCTAACATGGGTCTGACATTTTATACCATTCCTAACTTTGAATACGAATTACATGGGGAGGATTAAACCATAAAAACTCTTCACAATAAAATTCCTTAGTGCATGCAGTGGGATAATTATCCAAGCTAGTGAATCAACGAAAGAGATTAACTCGAAGAAACAAATAGACGACTACTGAGTGATTAATTCAGAGAACCATATCTTATGCTCCAAGTGGTAAAATCAAGCATAAGATGGCTTGTTGGAGCTTAAACAATGAAGAACATGTTTTTATAATCATTTATTTCATGTTAACAATAAAAATACCCAGGAAATTCAAGGAAATCTAAGCGAATGTACACAAATAGGGTCGAAATAAATTTTCTGGAATTGTGACTCATGAACTTCCTTAGAGAAAATTTAACTACTTAAGAGTCTTTTGAATTTTGTTCATAATGTTCTTATACTAATTAACGTAGGTGTTGAAACAATTTGATTTATCTAATGGGACGAAAGAAATAATTTGAAATGATGTAATTGTTATAGAATGTGAAAGGTCTTCCTTGTTTTATAAAAGGAAGACCATTGAATGTAAGAAGGGGACTTCTACCTATTGTAACATATGTGATACTATTATCTCATGGAACAAAGAGTAGAGGGAAATTTTGGCAACCATGAATGTTGTCTGTTTTTGTATGGGACTATTCTACATATGCAATTGAATTTTATAGTTTCTTGAACAATATCTCATATGAACTATTTATGTGTGTATTGTTTGAGTTATTTGACATTTGTGGTTACTAATGGATACAATGATGTTGTTACATGTGTAATCTATAACTATTCATGTTTATATTGGTTGCATTATTGCTTTCATATATTGTTGTTTGTCACACACTATTTCTGCAACTAGTAATATCATCTAATCCTATATCTATCTATTAGAAATGATCTTGCTCATGATACAATAGAAATAGTTAGATTAGATAGTTTTCATTTGTTTTAATTATATTAGATTTAGGATTAGTAAGGATTCTTTGGGGGACAATTTACTGTCTTCCTCTTTTTTCTTTTAATTCTTAGTGGCCACCAAGCCCACATACTGGTCAAAATTTTCCATCCCAAACAAGAGTGAATCTAATTGGGACTTTCCATCGATCATTTTCCCTTGCATGTTTGACATGCCATTTGGACCTGTCAACACATCCATTCAAGCCACATTGTTCATGGAAACTCCATAGTGAGAGCCCCTTTCTTTTCACTTGGATTTCATAACTGAGAGAAAGAGAACAAAGCATAGGCCTCACCTTCTAGCTAGGTTTTCTCTTATATTGGGTTTCCTAGGTCACATCTTGTGTTCAATTATGTCGATGGTGTGTTCATTTGCTTGACTGCTTGTTTCTTTCATTTCAATTTTAGTTTTTCCATAATTTTGAGCACTATGCTAGTTGCACTGAGAGTCGTGAGGTTCTCTATAGCCAAGTATGGGGGAGATGTTGAGGCGTTAGTGTTACGTTATGTTAGATAATGCTACATTAAAAAAAATCTAGGTCAATTACAAAAATAACAATAAATAATAAAATAATGTCAGCTCATTAAAAAAACAATTACTTGCATCGTATAAAACTTGACATGGAATGACATAATAACAAAAAAAAAATTACACCTTAATAAATTGAACCCCTCTCAATGCTTCATACATCTGGATTTAAGATGGATCTACACTGGTAATACTAAATATGATATCTAAGGTAAACTAAATAATAAAATATTTCAAAACATTGTGAGATTTGTTGAGACGAAATATTCCAATGGAATATCCACAACAATTTACATATCTTTAGGGCATGTGATTGGTGGAGGGGAACTCGAGATAGATCCCACAAAGATGGAGGTCATCCTCATGTGGCCAACTCCTACAAATGTCATTGAAGTTAGGAGATTTGTTTGGGTAGCACAATACCTACAAAATTTTACAAAATCTCTTTAAGTTGTAGTTGTACCACTCCATGCCATAACAACTAGAAGTAAGAGGTTCCAATTGGGAAAGAATCAATAGAAAGCTTGTAACGTCCCCATTACAAACATCTCCACATTTTTTTTCTTCTCTAATACCAATTTGTAACATCTCCAACCACCATGTTGGGGCAATGCCACTTAAAATTTCTCGCTCCTTAACAACTTTGGTACTAAATTATAATGTACCCATCAACAGGGACTCAACAACATGCTCTAGTAACATTCCCAACTCTGAGCTGGAATATGCCCCGCGACATTACGAATCCGATACCATTAAATTAAATGCTAAGTTCTTCACATGAACAGAGTTAAGCGGAAATAGCAACAACATGTATGCAACATTAACAATTCATATAAAATTTAACAATAGAGATTCCATGACAGAAAACCCATAATTGCACACACAAAGTAATTAAAATAAGCACATAAAAGACACTTATCTCAGGAAAATAAACACCAACTACATGCAGACCTTTCACGTTCCTCCCAGCCTTTAGACCTCACTACTCATAACTCTCATCAATGGGTCACCCCCAAGTTGGGGATAAAATCTACCAGGGAAAAGGGATAACTAAGCATGTATAAGGTATGCTAAGCAGCATAAGTGTTCTTCCCAAGGTGTCGATTGCTACAACTATCCTATGGTCTCTCATTCCCCACATGCATATCCCACCCCATGAAGTGTACCCCTTCTCTTCTCAACAATCCCTCGACTGCCCCACTTACCTTTCGGGGCTTCATCAACAGGTCAGATAAGAAGTCTCAGAGCCCCATAGTTATTTCCCAACGCACCAGGGAACAACTCCGAGCAGTCTCTCACCCAGAGAACTACTCACGGGCCTACCAACCTATTTCTTCAATCCATTCCCCATGCTAACAATAAAAGTATAGGTTCTTCATCCCAATCCAGTACCATCTGGTACAACCCACAATTTCTTATGTGCAGCTACCGTAAATACTCACAATGATGCCCCTCTGAATAATCCCACCTTTTGCACTACATCCACAAATATATATATATATATATATATATATATATAGAGAGAGATGCATGTGTCTTTTATGACACTTGGCACTCCAATGGATTCCCTTATCCTTACTTTCGAGACTTGGGATATATAAAAATACCCATTATTTTAGCTTTAAGGAATAATATTATAATATTCCATTTGGATTAAGCCTCGTAGCTTGGCCCCTTCCTAGACTCTTAGCCCCCACTTTTCCCTTTTTAGTGGAGTTTATCCCCCCATAATATTTTATGTGGTAGGTCTGCATGCAGTGGTGTGTTTTCATTAATAATATGTGTTTACATATTACAAAAATAGGCTCACTAGCCTTGAGCATCCAACCCCCGACCTAATAATTACATAAGCCTTCTGACCTATAACAACTTGGCTCACCAGCTTATAAAGATTTACATGCCAATTATAGAAGTATTGATCTTTTGCATATAGGCTCACCAACCTAAAGATAAACAGTCTTGGCTCTTAAAACCAATTCGTACAGAACTTCTAGGTTGTGTGCCTATTCCTTCAGTGTGTCATCCATTCTCTTAACACTTATGCACACTGCATTCATTAAGTTGTTTTAATTTCAATTCATCATTCTTGTGTACTTACAGAGGTGCGCTCCAAACATTTGATTGTGTCCCGACCTAATAATTACATAAGCCTTCTGACCTATAACAACTTGGCTCACCAGCTTATAAAAAATTTACATGTCAGTATAGAAGTATTGATCTTTTGCATATAGGCTCACCAGCCTCAAAATAAACAGTCTTGGCTCTTAAAACCAATTCGTACAGAACTTCTAGGTTGTGTGCCTATTCCTTCAGTGTGTCATCCATTCTCTTAACACTTATGCACACTGCATTCATTAAGTTGTTTTAATTTCAATTCATCATTCTTGTGTACTTACAGAGGTGCGCTCCAAACATTTGATTGTGTGTTGTATCCTTTTACAACTACACGCACTCCTTTGATGTGAGATCCTCGTGCACTAACTTAATGCACGCATAACCAAATCAACAACTTGTTACTTCAGCTCACCAAATTATAAGTACAATTACATTGATATTTACACTTGGGAATCAGCCTAGGGTTATTACAATCCCCTACCCCTTATTCATGCAATGTCCTCAATGTAGTATATATATACATACAATCAAAACTTTACTAGTTTTCAAAAAGATGTGGATACTCTCCTCGCATAGCCTCTTCATGCTCCCAAGTCGCATCCTCACGATCGTACCAGGTCCATTATACCTTTACTATCCCTACAGCTTGATTTGAGAGCCTCTTGATCTTTTGGTCCAATATGCACAACGGATGCACCTGAAAGTCTCCTTCCTGGTCCACCTGAATCACATTCCAATAAATGACATGATTAGTAACAAGTACATAATTTTTAAGAAATGATACATGGAATACATTATGAATACTCATTGATGCAGATAAAGCAAACATGTATGCTACAGGTCCAATTCTTTTTAGGATTTCAAATGGCCCACAATAATGAGCCGCCATCTTTGAACAATTTCCCAATTTCAGGGAACTTCTCTTGGCCTTTACTTTTAGGAACACATGGTCACCCACTTTAAATTCTCTATGAGTTCTTCCTTTATCAACATAGATTTTATGCCTATCCTAGGCAACCTTTAAATTCTGTTTTATTTTCATCATTTGTTATTCCATTTCCTTGAGTAGTTTTGGCCCAACTATTGCTCTGTCTGTTGGGTTGTCCCAACTTATTGGTGTAATTTTATTTTACAATTTGACTCCCTGGCCATTAATCAACATATAGGCTCTATGGGATGAAATCACATAGGAATTCCAGCCTAAACAAATTACATAGGCACTTTGGCCCTAAATATAATATACATAAGCCACTGGAATTCTCCTACAGTTATCTCGATTTCCACCATCTCTCTTCTTCTTGACCTACCCAATCCAAGGAATGCACCATTCGTTTATCAGGGATCACCCAAGGGATGTCCCATCAATTTATCAGGGATAACCCAATGAATGTACCATTTGTTTATCAGGGATAACCCAAGGGATGTACCATCCGTTTATCAGGAATAACACAAGGAATGTCCCATTCGTTTATGAGGGTCTCTTTGGCACATGTAGCTAGGAATATCTCTATCAGGGACTCAAGGGACTCACTTCTAGAAAAAATATCAGTAAAATTAACCAACAACAACCTTGTTGTTGCAATGTGACTCACACAAGAGTGCACTCTTCAGGCCTAACAACCTGGTTCTTCGACAGTGCAACTCACACTAGAGTTCACTCCTCAGGCCTAACAACTCAGTTCTTCGACAATGTAACTCACCCTCTATGCTCATGCATCTCTTTCACTATTATAAAGTTCCTCAGGCGATCCATTATTTTTCAAGGTGTTTCCATGCATACAAATGCCAACTTGTTGCTAGACTTCCATTAGCAATATATAACTTGTGGCAATCATCCCATCTGCATTACATGCATACAATTAACATGAGACATCATCATATAGTTATAAAATTTCAAATCTATTTTACATAGGCAAATAGAATTTCCCAAACATGAGTCTTTTTTCTCATAATTGTTTGACTCTTGCAGCAATAGATTTCAGTCTTTCTTATGGGCATACATCATCGACATATCCAAACCCTTATGCCTGCAATTTCTTCAACTTTCTTGCATCCAAACAATATTGTTAACACTCATGCATATTTTTAGTATTCATGAAATGATATCAGAATTGTATCTACTCAACAATTCAATCATTTCCAACCATTATTCACATTAAAATGGAATTCTACTAGTCATCATCTTATCTAGAATAACATTATCATTCATTTCACATGCATTGTCAACACATCAAGCTTTTCATAATGCAATCAACTTTACCAATAAATAAAACCAATGTGCCAATAATCTTGGCCACATCCACACAATGCATCATTGCATTGATTCTGGAATACCATATGTTCATGTCATGTATTCCACCATGTGATTTGGAAGGTAAGGCCCATGCTTCAATATTCCATCCAAAACCTTTCCCACAACCTTTCTGATCCTTTGGATACCTTCCTTTTCAACCCATACACAACACTAGGAACATCATCCCTTAGTGTCATTTAGTGTAGGCAAAAAGGTTGCAGTCCAAAGCTCAGTTACATAGGAAATAACCATCACACACTTGGATGGCACTATAGCCTTTTCATATCCAAACTCATCATGGCCTCACACATGACCATATCAAATGAAATTCATTGTTATAACAAGAGTAATGTCTCCCAACTTAAATCGGTTATGAATTCATAACCAACATAACACAGTATGCAATTAGTTTTCCATAAATGAATTCAAGCAACAAATATATTTGCATACTCAAGGCCTCCTACCTTTTCATCAATTCAAACATTGATATTAGAATGAGGGAATTCTTACCTTCATTCCTTTCAACATTTATACATTATAACAACCCCAAATGCATACTTGCATGGATGGTATCAATTTACTTGATCCGAGTATCTGATCTTTTTACATTTGTAGAAGCTCGTCAGCTTCCTTCACTAATTTTATTGGTCAACATTTTCTTCATCCTCATTTGTCTTCATATGGATGGATACCCGAAGAAACAATAATCATGTTTCCTTGTTCCCCTATGCACTGCTATTTTTTTCAATTGTGCACCATTGGCCCTTATTCTACACCTGTTAGCCAAGCCTCACTTCGGAATTTTGTATTTCCAGCCACTAGTTGGTCCACTAGTGCTGCCATCTAGCAATTGCTTTATGAAAAGAACTCAGTCCCAACATATTTTGGCTAAATTCTCAATATTCATTGTGTTGTAACTTGCACTATTCCAGCTAAATATTAACACTGAAATCTAATTAACCACTTCCCATTTTTCTTGACCAAACCAGCCTTGGAATATTGTTATCATTGACTGGCATTTCAACATTCTGAAATACTTCTTTCATGTATTCTTTCTAACATTCTTTGCCACCCATGGATTTTCTCAATATTAAATATTTATCTTCACTTCATTGAGTGATTCGTTGTGAAGCACCTTTTTGGCCATTCAAGACCAACCTGCTCCAGTGGAAATTCCACCCTTTTCCATTTGCACCTGCACCTTGTTTTTGCTATGTGACCTGGTAATAGAGGCATCTTTCTTGCTTGTGTAATTTTAGACAAGAGTTGATAGATCACATCTGACAATTCCTTCTTCCTACATTCCCATGGTTTCTCGTAGAGATGATTGATCCAGCCATAAGTCACACCTCATCTCATGATATCCTTTCTTCTTCTCTTGCAAAAAGATTTTGTTGCCTTTACTAGATTTCTATCTTTAATATTATGGAGTCATATTTGCTTCTTTTGCATGCAAGGACATTATTTACTTGTATGGTTCATACCCTATGTGAAATATCTATTGACATTCCTTTGTAGGCCATTCAATCTTTGTAGCATTTGAATACTAGTATTCCTTTTCTTTCATGTAGACCCTTCACAACTTTGTAACACCTCTGTTAAGAACCAAATATCAAAATAGCATAAAAAAACCTTATAATAAGTACTCAATGCCTTGACAAAGAGAGAATTTTAGATAATAAGCCTCTATGAGGGGGAAACCTCCTTATACACCACATAAATTTACAAATACAAGTTGATTCCAAATGAAAATGTCTCCTTGGTAAATATAGGACACTAGGAAGTACAATTACAACTAATGGACCCATGCCAACATAAATAAAATAACAATACTAATGTAATATTCCCCAATCAAGGGGTCATGTGCCACTATTTAGGGCTTAACATGCCCCTCCCCTTCAGACAAGTGTTGTCTGCAATGCTTGAGTAATTATGGATGCTTCTGTATAAAAGACTCATCTTCCCAAGTGGAATCTTCAACAAGTAGTTTCCTCCACTTAATGAGATACTCTGAAATGGATCTATTCCTCAACTGGCGAATTCTTGTGTCAGTGATAGCTTCAAGCTCCAATATGATTTTTCCTTCCTCGTCAAGTTCTAGCAATATAGTTTGAACTGGGATCTTGTCACCTATAACCTTCTTTAAGCATGAAACATGGAAAATTGGGTGTACTCGCGAAGATGCAGGTAACTCCAATTTGTATGCCATAGTCCAATATTTTGCAACAGCTTATAAGGGCCATAGTACTTTGGTGATAATTTATTATCCTTCTTAGCTTGCTTGAGGGACATCTGTTTGTATGGTTGTAGTCTTAAAAATACCCAATCCCCTACTTCAAAACTTCTTTCACTACGATGTTGATATGCTTGTTGTTTCATGCAATTTTGTGCCATGGTCAAGCTGTCCTTTAAGAGTTGGAGAACTTGTCGTTTATGCTCGATGTGATCTTCCACTACTTGAACCTTAGATTTTTATTTTAGAGAAGAAGTGATGGAAGGTGGGTGATATCCATAGAGTGCCATAAATGGAGTCATTTTTGTTGCAGTATGAAAGGAAGTGTTATACCACCATTCTGCCAAGGGTAACCACTTGAACCATTGTGTTTGTTTATCAGAGACAAAGCAATAAAGGTAGGCTTCCATACATTTTTTCACTATCTTGGTTTGTCCATCAGATTGAGGATGATAAGATGAGCTATGAGCCAATTGAGTACCCAAACAAGAAAATAATTATGTCCAAAAATGTCTAGTGAAGATGGGATCTCTATCACTTACAAAAATCTTTCGGCTTCCATGTAGCTTTCGAACTGTCTTCAGGAAAGTGGTGGCAACTGTATTGGCTTTGAAATGATGAGAGAGTGCACAAAAGTGTGTGTACTTGGTCAATCTATCAACAACCACCATGATGACACTCTTTCATTCAGACTTCGGTAACCCTGTGATGAAATCCATGGAAACCACTTCCCAGTGCTGGATTGGGATGGATAATGGTTGTAAAAGACCTAGGATCTTAATTGTTTCCACCTTATTTTATTGGCAAACCAAAAATTCTTCCACAAAACTTTGAACATCATTTTTAAGGCCATCCCAAAAAAAATCCTTATTGGCCCTATGGTAGGTTTTCAAAAATCCGAAGTGCCCTCTTACTGGAGAGGTGTGCAATTCCAAGAGTACCTTTTGTTTGAGTTGGGAGTTCTTACATAAATATAATCGATCTTTGTACCATAGTGAATAATTTTTCCATGTAAATGTATCTGATGCACTGGAATCTTGCTGCAACCTTTGAATGAGAATCCACACGTTTTCATAATTATTCTATTCATCCCTCACTTCTATTATCCAATCGGGTTGGATGATCGAGATAGCATAGAGAAATGACTCAACATCTTCATCCTTTCTTGAGAGTCCATCTGCCACAACATTTTGCTTCCCTTTTTTGTAGATGATTTCAAAATCATAACCCAACATCTTGGTCACCCATTTTTGTTGTTCTTCTAAAGATAGTCTTTGTTTCGAGAAGTATTTAAGACTATCATGATCTGTTTTGACCTTGAAGTGCCTACCTATTAGGTAAGGGCACCATTTCTTCAATGCATGTAGTATTGTCATTTCCTTCTCATAAATGGGTTTGTGTAAGTCCTTTCCCTTGAGTGGCCGACTTTCAAAAGCAAGGGGTCTTCCTTCTTGCATTAGAACAACATCAATGCCATTTCCCGATGCATCGCAATCCACAATAAATGTTTTTGTGAAGTCTGGTGTGGTCAAGATAGGAGCTTTTCACATCGCTTCTTTAAGTTGTTCAAAAGCTTGATTTTCCTCTAGAGTCCATGAAAATGTATACTTCTTAGTTAATATCGTTAAAGGTGTTGCTATTCTTCCATAGTTCTGAACAAACTTGCGGTAGTAACTTGTCAAACCCAAAAATCCTCTAAGATTCTTCAATGTTTTGGGAATCGGTTAGTCCATCATGGCCTTAATCTTGTTAAGGTCTACCTTGACACCTTCATGAGATACATTATGACCCAAAAACTCTACCTCCTTCAGTCCAAAGAAACATTTGGATGGTTTGGCATATAGTTGTTTCTCCTTTAGTAGTTGTAGCACCTTGTCTACATGTCGAACATGATCCTCCCAAGACTTGTTATAGATTAGTATATCATCAAAAAATAATAACACAAATTTTAGAAGGAAGGGCTTGAAAATGGAATTCATGGACCCTTGGAATGTGGAAGGTGCATTCGTAAGGCCAAAAGGCATGACCAGAAATTCATAATGGCCTTCATGAGTTCAGAATCTTGTTTTGGGGATACCTGCTTCCTTCATTCTAATCTGATGATACCTTGAACGAAGATCCAACTTTGTGAAGTAGATTGCTCAATGTAGTCCATCTAACAATTCATCAATGATGGGAATGGGAAACTTATCGTTAATAGTGATCTTGTTGAGCTCTCTATAATCTGGACACATACGCCATGAGCCCTCTTTCTTGAGTACCATTACCACCGGTGCAGAGTAAGAACTTTGGCTAGGTATAATAATGCTAGCCTCTAACATTTCTTCAACCATACGCTCAATTTCACTCTTCTAGGCATAAGGGTATTTGTAAGGCCTGATGTTAGGAGGAACACTCCCAGGAATTAGGTGAATATCATGATCATGATTTCGAGTGGGTGGAAGACCTCTGGGAATATCTTCAAATACTTTGGAATTCTTATCAATGATCCCTTGGAGATCTATGTGAATAGATGGATTAGATGTTTGAACATCTAGTGAGCATAGTTGTACAATTACACTCTGATGCCCCTTTTTCAATAATTTTGTCATGCCATTAGAGCTTATCACCTTACTGGGTTTCCCTGTGATACCCCTTAACTCAATTTCCTTTCCTTCTAATGAAAAATTCATGAAAATCTCTTGAAAATTAAAATCCAATGTTCCCAATTATTTTAAACATTGGACTCCTAGTACTACATTGGCACCACCCATGGGTATATAAATCATTGGACTATTCATTACATATTCCCCCATAGTAAGATTGATCTTATGGAATTCTCTTGAGCAATTGATAGTTCCTCCATTTGCAGTCATTACTTGAAACTCTGACACTGGATATATAAAGCAATTGAGAGCTTTGGATAATTTATAGTGAATGAAATTATGAGTACTACAAGAATCAATTAGGACTATTACCTTTTTCTTTTTGATATATCCTTCGATCTTGAGGGTTTGAGGAGTGTTAATTCCAGCCAATGCATTACATGATATTGTGGGAGTCAACTCTTCAGAAGAAATCTCTTCTACGTTTTCATCTTGAGATGCTTCTTCTTCTTCTTCTTCT
>SNQJ01S0022081.1:66022-77610 GCA_010110895.2 Picea sitchensis | reverse complement strand
TGTTGAGGTGTCAACCTTGTAGGTTGAGGTGTTTTAGAAGAAGGAACATTATTCTCTTGATAGATGTTAGGAGTGGTCCTTCTCATAGCCATATCCATATTTTTACTTTCAACATTTCTCGCCACCCTGAACACATTCTCCAATGATTTGGGTTCCCGAAGGAAAAACTCATGTTGAATGTTATCCTTTAAAGTTCCTATGAATACATCAATCAAGTGCTCTTCTGGAATATATATTACCTTTATATTCAATCTTTGGAAGTTCTCAATGTGCTCTGCAACTGAACACTTTTTCTTGAGATTTATCAATTGGCTAAAGAAGGTATTGTTCCTTATATCCTCATAGTGTGCTATCATTTCTTTCGTGAAAATTGTCCAAGTGACAAGTGATTTGTGAGAACAAAGCCATCGATACCACACAAATTGATTGGGTTATAAATATAAATAAGCAATTCATACCTTTTGTGTGTGTGGCACATCATGTAGATCAAAGAACTGCTCCATCTGAAGCATCCATGTGATTGGATCCTTGCCATCAAACTTCCTTATATAGATTTTAGGAAAGTGGTTGGTGTTCATCCCAAAGTTGGAGTTTCTCCTATCTTGATTCATATTCCTTGTATCCTCATCATGACCTTCATGAGATACATTTTCACTTTCAGGTGGCCTCTCTATTAGGAATTTTTTCAATCCTTCCATGATATCCCTTTTTAAACCATCCATCTTAGTATCCATTATTTCCTACAACTTAGCTTCAGTTGAATCCACCATTCCTTGTAGTTCATATTTTGTTACTGTCTTATTTTGTAAATCATTTATGTCCTTGCTCATTTCTTCACCTTCATCAAGATTCCAAGTAGGACTATCTGAAGGCTTATTTGGTGTATAAGTTCCCTTTTTTGGTGGCATGTTGCCCAAGTATCACTTTTAAACCTCAATTTCGAGGTGGTTCTGCTAGATGATCTTTCTTCTGTTGTATCTCCAAAATTTCGGCCCTTCTAGGTCTGGAAATTTTTTTCTGTAGTTCTTTGGTACGCCTTCTCTGCAATTCCACTAGTTTGATCAAAATTGGAAGTGCCAAGTGGAAGTTATGGTAACATCCCCACACCTTGTTGATTTTTGGACCTTCGAGGGGAGAGTACCTATAAAACGTACCAAGAGAACAATATATGACATTTGATTATAAAACTTGCACCATAAATACTAAAGACAGTCCAATGTCCAATGAAACTCATCTCACTTAATTTGGATACTCAATGAAGAAGAAATCATTGTTTTACCCGGAACACCTGTTTGAGACTAGTTAATATGACTATTCAGCCACCCTATGTTACACATGGTGTATCTACAAAATTAGGATGACCCAGAAGCTGAAATTTTTATCATGTCTACCTTGATAGTTTCTCTGATTAGCCTCCGAGTTTCAAGTTCTGTAACGCCACAGAAAAAAAATTATAGCAAAAATTATGCGATGTCTAAATTCAGGATGATTCCATAACCCTGTCTTACACTAGCTATATCTTTGAAAGTATAAGGCCTCAGGAGTTGAAATTTGAACCCCAAGTACCTTGATCTGTCTACTAAATATCCTCCAAGTAGTTCCTTCTGAAATGTTGTAGAAAAAAGGTGTCTCATATGCAGTAGTGAAACCCCAAGACCTTGAACTCTGATACCAAATGTTAATAACCAAATATCAAAATAGCATAAAAAAACCTTTAAATAAGTACTTAATTCATGTACAAAGAGAGAATTTCAAATAGTTAGCCTCTTCATGGGGGCAACCTCCTTACACACCACATAAATTTACAAATACAAGATGATTCCAAATGAAAAGGTCTCCTTGGTATATATAGGAGACTAGGAAGTACAATTACAACTAATGGACCCAAGACGACATAAATAAAATAACAATATGAATGTAATATGCCCCAATTAAGGGGTAATGTGCCACTATTTAGGGATTAACAACCTCCTCTACACTTCCCTTTGCATACTTCTCATAGTGACAAGATCTTTCATATCTCTTCTTCCATTTGACTCTGTCTCAACACTCCCCATGCTAACGTGCAGACCTATGATTTCTTCCTCATGGTCGCCAGATCCTTGAACACCTTCCATAACTCCAGTCCTCATATAAGAACTAAAGTTTATTTCCGTACCTTTGATTATGCAAGAAAATTGCATGTAATAATCATTGTTAGAACATGCATATTATAAAACATTTCATTAATTAGAATACATGGTATTTCTTCATCAATTTATGAAGGACACATTGCACCAATTCAAATTTTGATTTTCTTGATGCATTCATCTCTGAAACAGCTTCCCAACGACTGTAATATTTCCCAAAATCGAGCTTTGGTTTGAAAGTTATAGCCCTCTGAAGTTCATATACAGGTCTACAACATCTTTGAGGACCTGAAGTCCTGAATTCTTCTCTTGCTCCAAAATCCATTTTGGGGATCGATCCACTTTCAGATCCGACGGTCTTGATCAAAAGCGCACAACCTCCTGATAATTAACTCCCTTACAATATTCACATTGTGCTTTCTCTCTCCTCCATTGATCGATCTTAATGGATTCATCATTGATCTCAGTCATATTTCTTCTTTATACCTTCCAGGAACCCACCACAAACACTTAGGTTATTTTTCCTTCATGGACTCATGGACTCATAAACCTGTAACCTTCCTTTCATAAGTCCATTTGAAAAGTCTCAACACTTAACCATTTTTCCACTTCTTCGGACTCACGAACTTGTGGACTCACAGAGTCACAATCTTGTAACCTTTCTTTCATAAGTTCGTCCGAAAATTTCCCATACTTAACCATTTTCATCCTTTTGGACTCGCAGACCTTTGGACTTGTGGACTCATGGAAGCATAACTCTTCCCTTCATAAGTATGTCCTAAGAGTTCTCATACTTCACCATTTTCATCCTTTCGGACTCACAGACTCATACTAAGTCTCAACACTTAGTCAATTTCCACTTCTTCAGGTTTTCGAACTCACGGACTTGTCACCTTTCTTACATAAGTCCATCCAAAAAATCTCAACACTTAACCATTTTTCCGTCTTCGCAGACTCACAGACTCATACTAAGTTTCAATACTTAGTCAATTTTCCCACTTCTTTGGACTTTCGGACTTGCAGACTCATGAAAATGTAATCTTTCTTACATAAGTCCATCCCAAAAATCTCAACACTTAGCCCTTTTTACGTCTTCGCGGACTCACGAAATCATACTACGTCTCATTACTTAGTCAATTTTCCCACTGCTTCGGACTTTCGGACTTGCGGACTCATGGACTTGTAACCTTTCTTACATAAGTTCATTCAAAAAATCTCAACACTTAGCCATTTTTTTGTCTTTGCGGACTTGCGGACTCATACTAAGTCTCAATACTTAGTCACTTTTCCCACTTATTTGGACATAAGTCCATCCAAAAATCCTCAACACTTAGCCAATTTTCCACTTCTTCGGACTTTCAGACTCACAGACTCATGGACTTGTAACCTTTCTTACATAAGTCCATCTGAAAAGTCTCAACACTTAGCCAATTTTCCGTCTTCAGGGACTCATACTAAGTCCCTAAACTTCGATTATTTTCATCTCCCTAACTCTGTGTACTTGCCACCATGGAATTACACGTCAGCTAACATGTGGCCCTTCCACGTCATGATGACGTCAGTATACGAAAAATATCGAAGTTTTTCCAAATTTGCCTATTTTCCAAAATCCCAAAGCGGCTTAAATTCGCCCAAAATGAAATTCCTCCCTTGGTTGTCCTTAGAGCCCGGTGACTAATCTTAATACAACCCATTCAATTCTAGTACATAAACATTTGCATGTTGCTTTTGAAATCTGTCCCTTTCACTTCGAATTTTCCATTAATTAGCTGCAAGAAATTGGGGCTTTTATTCAATTTCATTCATTTTCACCATGGTCGCTCAACAACCATTAAGTTTTCCAATTTCATTCAGTCAGCCATAGCCTTATATTGACTTCAAATTCGACCAATTATAGGTCTAAATTTGCTCAGACAAAGATTGATCGTCCAGAAAAATTTGTCCTTGGACCAATTTTCCAAATTCCTTAGGAATTTTAACAACAATAATTGGGGCTTTTGGCTCAATTTCACTCGGTTGCCTCTGAGGTTCACCACAGAAATACTGTAACATTTTTGTCAAGCAAAATGCAATGAACTCTTTCTGACATTCTGCCAAATAGTTCGCTTACAACCTATGAAATTTCACTTCAGTGCTTTGCTAAATGGCCCATGCAGGCTTAGTGTTGCAATCTGGGCTCTGATACCAATTTGTAACATCCCCATTACAAAAAGCTCCACAAAAAAAATTGTTATGATACCAATTTGTAACATCCCCAACCACCATGTTGGGGCAATGCCACATAAAATTTCGCGCTCCTTAATATCTCTAGTACTAAATTATAATGTAGCCATTAACACGGACTCCGCAACATGATCTACTAACGTTCCCAGCCTTGAGCTAGAATACACCCTATGACATTACAAATCCGATACCATTAAATTAAAGCTAAGTTTTGCACATGAACAGAGTTAAGTGGAAATAGCAACAACATGTATGCAACATTAGCAGTTCATATAAAATTTAACAATAGAGATTCCATGACAGAAAACCCATAATTGCACACACACACACATAGTAATTGAAATAAGAACATAAAAGACATTTATCTTAGGAAAATAAACACCAATTGCATGTAGACCTTTTGCGTTCCTCCCATCCTTAGACCGCATTGATCATAACTCTCAGCAGCAGGTCACCCCCGAGCTGGGGCTAAACTCTACTAGGGAAAATGGATAAATAAGCCAGTCTAAGGTCTGATAAGAAACATAAGTGTTCTGCCCAATGTGCCAACTGATGCAACTAGCCTATGGTCTCTCATTCCCCACATGTTTTTCCCACCCCAGGAAGTGTGCCCCTTCTCTCCTTAGCAGTCCCTCAACTTCCCCACTTCCCTTCCCGGGCTTCAGGAACAGGTTGAACAGGAAGTCTCAGAGCCCCATAGCTATTTCCCAATGCACCAGGGAACAACTTCGAGCAATCTCTCGCCCAAAGAACTACTCATGGGCCTGACGACTCGCTTCTTCAATCCATCCCCCACGCTAACAGTACAATTATAGGTTATTTGTCACAATCCATTACCGTTTGGTACAACCCACAACTGCTTCCATGCAGCTACCATCAATACTCACAATGATGCCCCTCTAAATAATCCCCCCTTTCACACTATATCCACAAATATATATGCATGTGTCTTTTAGGACACTTGGCACTCCACGGGACTCCCTTGTCCTTAATTTTGAGACTTAAGATATATAAAAATACCCATTATTTTAGCTTTAAGGAATAATATTTTAATATTCCATTGGGATTAAGCCCCCTAGCTTAGCCCCTTCCTAGACTCTTAACCCCCGCTTTTCCCTTTTTACTGGAGTTTATCCCCCCATACTCTTTTATGTGGTTGGTTTGCATGTAGCGGTGTGTTTTCATTAATAATATGAGTGTTTACATATTACAAAAAAAGGCTCACTCACCTTTAGCATCCAGGCTCCCTGGCCTAATAATTACATAATCCTTTTGGCCTATAACAACCTGGCTCACCAGCCTATCAAATATTTACATATCAGTACAGAAGTACTGATATTTTGCATACATGCTCACCAACCCCAAAATAAACAGCTTGCGCACTTAAAACCAGTGCGCACGGAACTTCTGGGTTGCATGCCTATTCCTTCAGTGTGCCATCCCTTCTCTTAACACTTGTGTGTGCTGCATTCATTAAGTTGTTTTACTTTCAATACTCCATTCTTGTGTACTTACACAAGTGCGCGCCAAACATTCGACTGCGCATTGTATCCTTTTACAACTACGCACACTCATTTGATGTGAGATCCTTGCACACTAACTTAATGCGCGCAGAACCAAATCAACAACTTGTTACTTCAACTCACCAGCTTATAAGTAAAGTACATTTACATTGATATTTACACTTGGGAATCGGCCTAGGGGTATTACAAAGCTTTTGATGAGCTAAAATGAAATATTAATCAAGTGTCAATTCTTACATTGTCTAATTTGTAGAATCCTTTGAAGTGGAGACGAATTCAAGTAGATATGTTATGGGAGCAGTCTTGACGCAGGGAGGTAAGACGATATGATATAATTATGAAATGTTTCATGGGGGAGTCTTAAACTTCCCTACATGTGACAAGGAAATCTATGCTCTGGTTCAAGTTGTTAAGAAGTGGAATCACTATTTGATGAGAAAGAAGACCATCATCCACACTAATCAACAACCATTGTAGTATTATAGGCTTATAGTAAGCTTCGGTAAACCAAACACTACAAGTGAATGAGATTTTTATAGAAATTTCATCTAATAATCAAATATAATAAGGGAAGCACTAATAAGTTGGTATACATGCTTTCAAGGCCACCCGTGTACAAGATCACAACTTTTAAAACTCTTATGCATATGGATCCTTTCACCCATGAAGCATACAAAGATGCATACACCAAAGATAAGGAATTTAAAGAGGTGTTTCAGTAGCTATAGGGCCAAGTATGTGTAGAATAAGGTGACAATAAGTCTCACTATCATCTCCTAGATAGGTTTTTTTACAAGCTATACAAGCTCTGTGTTCCTAAAGGTGAAATATCACAGCTTATCAAAGAGGCTCACACCTCCAAAGTTGCAGGGAATTTTGGTGTTGGGAAGACAATTTCCAACTTACAAAGGTATCTATATTGGCCTAGAATGCAAGAATACATAGATTGGTTTATTAGAGGATGCATACTTTGTTGTGCCGACAAACCCATTAATAGAAAGCCAGGTATACTATCCCCTACCCATACCCACATACCATCCCCTACATATAGAAAGCCAGGTATGCCATCCCCTTTGGTGTACCGACAAACCCAGTAATAGAAAGCCAGGTATACTATCCCCTACCCATACCCACATACCATCCCCTACGTATACCTACTAGACCCTGTGAGAGCATCTCCATGGATTTTGTGGGTTGTTTTCCAAGAACTAGGAAGGGACGTGATTATTCGTTTGTGGTAGTTGACAAGTTTAGCAAGATGTGCATTCTTATGCCTTCTAAAAATACCATCAAGGGACAGGATGCAACAAACATGCTCTTTGAAAAGGTTTGGGTGCACTTTGGGATACCAAAGAGCATCATCTCATATAGAGATACTAGAGTTCTCAATGCCTTTTGGACTACACTTTGGGAGTGTTACCCCCATTTTGTGGATAACTAAGGAGATTGTGTCTCGAGGCCCTCGGGTTCCAGATATGGAGTGTCGAGAGACTACGTGACCAACAATACCCTTTTGTGCAGTTGGGAACCCCTCTCACCACCACAAATGGTCACAGATTTCCATATGACATCCATGACATCAGTTGGATTCCAGAAGGAAGTGGGCCTTGCTCCATGAGGTACAAGTCAATATTATGGTGAGAATCATTTCAATATTTAAGCCAGTTGAGTATGTTGTATATTAGATTGCTCTAGATTTCATGATATATGCTTGGAAATTATGTCTTTTTCCCTACTTCACCCTGGTGGTTAACATTGTGCCCTAGTAAGTGGTTTTCCTTGGGGATGGGTTTTCTATTGGGAACTCCCTGAATGAGCCATCGTACTATTCCCGACAATACTTACCACTTTCCATCATTGTTCCCCTCCATTCCTTATCTCTTGGGATTTTAGGGTGTATTGACCCAAGAAGGGGTTGTCCCTAATTCTATGGGAAGAAGAGTTTGAATGCCCAGAGGGTTTGATCTTGGGTAAAAGATAAAAGCCTTGTATAAACCTTCCATATGCTTCACCTAGGGATCACCCAAGAAATAAATGAAACGCTTATATTTGAGTAAAGGGGACCCACAATATAATAAAGAATGCGTAAAGGGTTAGTTGAAGGATAGGAGGTCTCATCATGAGCCGACCTATCACGTCCATGAATATCTAGTGGTATGAAATTGCCATCATATCGTCACCAAACCAGGGTAATGGCTCTCAGTTGCATGGCTGAGAGAAAGGGGGTCTCATCACGAATCAACCTTCTCATTTCCACTAGGTGTTTGTGGTTGACATTGCCATCATCTGGTCACCACGCCAGGGCAGTGACCTTCAACCTCTCCTTATTCTATATTGAAATAAAATAAAGAAAGAAATATAAAAGGCAATTGATGGGCTTGGAAAAAGTGCATTGCGGATGAAGGTGCCACACACTCTCTACAAAGGAACCCATAAATGAGACACTATGACCCCTTGTATGTCATGAGCCCTATTCCCATTGAGTCTTGACGCAAACCACTTCATCCAGTTTACATGGCTTAGAGAGGGATCTCTTCGAAACTCTCCTTGACCTAGGGTAAGATATACCCAATAGGACACCTTGTCAACCCTCCCATATTCAAGCTTGACAAGTCGCATAGTGTCTTTGAGCAATTAATTGTTTGATATAGTGATCTTTGATGCACATACTTAGATGGATTATTTATTGATTGGATTCACTTATCATGATGTTATGACTTGAGATCCTTGGAGGGCATGTTGATTTGTCTTTGCAGGACCTAGTTGGTGGACAGTTTTGGGAGAACAAGCCTAGCTTGGGCTTTCATGGGGCTACAAGCCCACGGGTTGGATGCCAAGGGCTTGCATGTCGGATGAGAAAGATCAGACTTGGAAGGCCTTGATGATGACTTGGACGACATAGCCCAACCCTCACTTACCAAATGATTTTCCTAGGAGGGGAAAAACGTCCTCTTTTTGAGATTGACGTCATGTTTGGTGGGATAGGGCATGGTGGTGAGATGACATGCATTGGCACTTGGATGTTTTGAGGTGTTTGAGGCTTTAAACATGAAGGAAGGCATTTGGATGCTTGACACGTGGCTTTGGAAAGCCTTACTACCCTCCTACATCACCAACGACCTTCTCCTAGTGCCAAAACGTCCCCTAAAGGGGTGACGTCCATGTAAATTAGGGTTTTATTTGTGCAAAAGTGAAATTTTAAATGTATTATTTAATATTACTTTGTTAAGGGAGCAATATTAGGGATTTTGACCCCTAATCTTGTGTTTTACCCCTTAATTTGTGGACAAGTCACCTTGGTGACATTTTGTATAATTAAGATATCATAAGATCTCATTTTAACATAACTCTCCCTCATTGTGAGAAGCATTGGTCTAAAATTTTCGCTATATTTGGCTCTATTTGTCTCTTGTGCACTTGTTTATGGCTATCTTGATGAATGGTTTATGGAGGAGTGAGGCGATAGCCTTGGATGAATGCTTTCTAGCTTTTATGGTGGATTATCTTAGCATCTTTCTTGATTTTGGTATGGTCTTTTACTCTTATGCTCTCATTCTTCCAAGTCAAGGATTGTTGTGCTAGGAGCTAGGTGGGAAGTATAAGGGCATACACCCCCACTATAGTCTTCATCACTTTATGCTTCATGTTATTGGTTGAACAAGGGTTTGCTAAGATAAGTATAAGGGCATACACCCTCTTAGCTTAAACCCGAGCTAGAGAAACTTGCCTTGGGAAGTAAAAGGGATTACACCCCCAAGGAGGTAGCTTCTCTATCTCTTTCTTTATTTGACTCCATTAACCCAATAGTAAGGGCACTAGTCATATATTTTTTGCATTGGAGATATAAAATCATTTCCTTGGGAAACACAAATTTTGATCTTTTGAAAGGTTTATCGCTTGAAGTTGGTTTGCCTCATTGAGAGGAGTCTTCCCCTACTAGGGCATCCCCTCTCTCCCACTATTTTAATTTTTGTTACAAACTTTAACCTACATCCATTAGGGTTGCATAACCCTAGCTACTAACACTCTCTTAACTCCTAAACTAACCCTAGACTAGCTCTCTAACTTCACACCTGGTCTACTAACTAGGGCACACCTTTTGGGATACTTCTTGGCACTTTTCCATGGTTAATTTTTCTTCTGCATGCCATTGAATTCTACATCCATAAGGCTGCAATTTTCGGCAGAAAATACATGTTATAACAACTTGCTTTATTCAACCTTAAAGTGCCAGTTTTCAGTCATACTTGATTGCCATACTCATTGATGATGTTGTTGATTGATCTTATGCTTTACATGATGATTTGAATGTCTTACTTGCTGATATAAACTGTCATCTATTTCTACAAATTAGGGACATCAAGCTTAACTTCCTGATCCATACTAACATATATTGTTGCAAGTTGGATTTTCTTGTGTCTCGGGCAGGTACAATCATCTGGAGAAGTAATATACCTTTGGGGAAACAATCACTTGACTTAAAAGGCACCTCTTTTCACTTTTCATTCCACTTATACTTGACCTCTAGGGGCTTCACTTCCATTTCTCTCCATCTCCATCTCAATCCCCCTAGGGTCACCGAGATCACCTCCCTAGAGTGACCTAGTCACCCTTGAAGTGCGAGACCTACATCGAGGTGACATTGGGTGTAGGATTCCCAAGTTGTAGCACTTGCTTTGTGGTTGGGTCAGGCTTTTCACAACCTACAACTTGCACTATAACAAGGAGAATATGGACACCAAGTTGAAGAGATCAACATATTTCCATCCACATACAACTGGGTAGATAGAAGTATGAGCAAGACATTGGTTCAACTTTTGAGGAGTTATAATAAAAAAACATTCAAATACCTAGGACAATTTGGTTTATATTCAACACTCTTATAATAGAGTAGTCCAAACTTCTACCAGTAAGTCCCCTTTTGAAATTTGTTTTGGGTATTTTCCACCTTTTCCCTTAGATGTTGTATATGGATAGCAAGGAGGAGTTAGGGAAGACATTACAGAAGAAGCATTGAAGGTTGAAAATTTTATTGATAAGATTAGGTAGATCCATTTGCAAGTATATGAGACATTGAAGAAGCCATATGAAAGGTACATGACCCGACATGATGAATAAAGGATTGAGAAAACATTCAAGGTGGGAGACAAAGTTTGGTTGTATTTGAACAAATAAAAGCAATAGGGTCTTGATAAGAAAATCAAGGCTCTACAATATTGTCCTTTTGAAGTGTTGGAGAAGGTGGGTGATAGTGCCTACATGCTCCATCTACCCCCTGTATATGTGCATTCACTTAGTAGTGAATGTGGATAATATGAAACTCTATGAGCCTTCGTTGTTGGATAAGGAAAATGATGAAAAGTATTATCTACCATAGAGGACTTAGCACCAAAAGATCAAGTAAAGTTAACAAAAGATATAATTTTATAGAAGAAATATGGAACAACTAGATGGGGGAAGTATGAACTCAAGTAAGTTGGAATGAAAGGACAACTTCCAGGCAAGGCCAAATGGTATGTTAGGGACAATGTAGAGGGAAAATTTCCTCACCTCCTTTAGTAAACTATTTTGGGGACCAAAAGCCTCCATAAATGGGGAGATATGATCTACAATGGATTAGCATATAACTTGTCACCTATTTTGGTACTTTTGGGAGGAAAAATTGGAGTTTTTGACTTGTAGGGCCCATTTTAGGGGTAGGTCCTGGAGATTT
>SNQJ01S0022081.1:16275-28431 GCA_010110895.2 Picea sitchensis | reverse complement strand
TATAAGCTTCATATAATTAACTACCACAAACCCAAAAGGTCCCATAAAACATGACACTGAAACTACTACGATAAGATTTCATTTCATATTAATATAACTTCATCTTAGACAATTTTCCTAAATGAACGCTGGGAGATCCCTCTGGGTATTTCTTGGTTCTCTCTCTGGGCCAATCCATGTCTTCTAGTGGGTAATTTGAAGACACCATCGTTTTCAAAATGTCCCATAGCCATACATTTTGACAACAACGAATAATCTTCCAGACCCACCTTTTTGAAATACTTAAAGGAAGGAAAGGCTTGAAAGTCTCTCAATTAGTATTATTAAGAACATTCTACCACACGAGATTGTGTCAATAAATATTTATTATTTGGCAAATGTTTTATTTTATTATGTTTAAGTGGGTCCCTTTCTCACCACTTTGGCTAAAATTTAGATCTAATTATTGCCCCGAATTTTAAGGATTACAGTGGTTGAAACTTGAGGATCGATGTGATTGCCCATCACTTACTTCCATGGCCATGCTAGGGCCACCATCAAAGCCTCCATGATGCAAGCTATTGAGCTTTCTTTATGTTACATAATTATTCACATGTATAACATTGAAAAAAAGTTAGCCCCTCGGAGTTGAGTAATAAGCCCATATCACTCATTTCCATGCCTTGAGCCATTCTTTATATATATAGCCTCATTGTGAGGCTAAATTGTTATTTCCATGCTGAGCCATCCTTTTTTTAAGCCTCACTGTGAGGCTAAATTGTTATTTCCATGCCTAAGCCATCCTTTTTTAGCCTCACAATGAGGTTAAATGGTTAAATTGTTAGTTATTTTGTTGTTATTGGTTTTGTGGGTTTATTATTGGTCATTTTGTTGTTATTGTTTTTTGTCAATTCAAGAATGATTTATGAATGTTGTAGTTTAAATGTTTTATAATTTTTATTTTTTTTAAATAACAAAAAATGATCTTACTTATTTTAACTTGAAATTCAGTAAGAACTATTTTGAATTGATGGAATTGTAGATATAAAATATTTTTCTCCTTTAACCATGAGAATCAATAACTCATAGGATTGATCTAGGATAGATCCGAGATTTAAAATTTGAAGGACATGGTGGTGGACTTTATAGATATCAAATGTTATAATTGCATAATTCGGTTGCAATAGGGGTATTTAAGGGTGTTGAATCCATTTTTGCATTAAAAAAACTATTTTTTTCAATTCAAAATTGCAAGTTTGGCAAAGATTGCATGGTGAGATGTTGATGATGACAAATTGGAAAAATTCAAGTTTGTGAAACATTTAGTCTTGTTCTTCTATAAACTAAGTGATGTAGAAAAACATTTCTTTCGAGTCAACCTTGAGTAAGGATTGTTTTATTTTTAAAATTGGTAAAGAAGAATTATTATTGTTTTTATTATTATGATGATGATGGTTAACCTCCAGTGAAACCAAATTTGGCTTATCAGACCTACTTGGTTTGCTTTAAAATTTCATTTCCATGCTTGAAAAACTTTAAGAAAAGAATTTATAATTACCATAGTTCCGATGAATTAAAATGTTAGGAAGGTCGGTATTGTTACAAATAATCTTGAAATTGTGATTTAATGTGGGTGTATGTACCACATTCTAAGAGAAAGTGTTTTTCATCTTCAACCCTCTTAGTGTCACAAAGATGACAAATTCTTTTGACCCACAATGTTTTAGGAATTGTCCAACGCCCTATTCCACTATGTATCTCATTAGAGTTTCTTCTTGTTTTAGCGGTGTTGATTTTCTTCTTTACTGTACTAGTCAAAACAAAGAGATACTTTTGATTTTTTAGATTAGGGTTGATCCCCTTCTTATAGTATCTTAATTTTCTTGTATCCTCTAGTTCTTTATTGAACCACAATTTCTCTCTAAATTTAGATGTAACAATATTTTTAGTATTTTCGTCATTTTGCGGAATGACCTCTTACTTGATTTCCCAATGATTTAGCCAAGACTTAACATCTTACTCGAATTGCAAGTAGTTTTGATTGGAATTTGAAACAATCTTAGAAAGTCTCTTGTCTTCCATGTTTTTAATCTTAGTCTTATACATTAAATACATAATCATAACTAATGTGCTCTGAATGAGGAAACATTCACTTTTATGAGGAAAATAAAATAAAATGTATTACCTTTAATTTTAAAATGATAAATTATAAAACACTTTTAAATTTGTTATATCTTTTTTCACTATTCATTATAAATGTTGTAACCTTAAACTTTACAATCATATATTTTTCATATCATTATTTATTTTATAATATTTATAAATAATTTAAAATACAACTCAAATATTTGTTTTTTTAATCAAAATAAATTTTTATTATTTAATCAATATAAACATAATAAATCCAAAACCTTACCATTTCAATATTAAAAATATCTTAAAAAAAATTCAATATTAAAAATATCTTAAAAAAATAATAATTATAATGTATAACTTTTTCCAATATTTAAAATAACGCTTTTAAATAAATACAAATGATTATGATATGACTTATGTTCTATTCAATATATTAAACTTCAATTTTGGCCACACTCTAACTAACATATAAAGTTTTCAATTGTTTTTAATATATTTTATAAAAAATGACTCATAGCCTTGAATTCAAATTTACTATGCTCATGCGCCTTTGTCTCCTTCAACAATCTCGACGCCATGACTTCTATCAGATGCATTTGCAAAGGTTCTCTTCTAAGGTTGAGACCTTCTGCAACCTGCACCCCCACTAGCTATACCTTCATTGCATGTGCTTCCTTCCGACGCTTGCCATTCCCCTCAGTGTCCCAGGCATGTCGAGACAAAGAGGGAAATATAAGCGCGGCTCGGCCTGATAGCCAAGCCGACCACGAGTGGCTCTCAGACCCATGCCTGCACCATCTCCTAACTCGTCACCTACTTCATCTTCCTCACCCTCTTCTCAGTCGTAGTCACGACAAAGCCCCAACAACCTCCCGCCCCTCTCCTCGCCCTCCGCAAGCCGGTTGGAAAATTCCATTGGTTTTAACCCGGGGCCTTCATTCGATTTGGCCTCCACTTCGCTGTCACTTCCTACAGTTCCACCCAACTCATCGACGAGCACACTAGTCCAGCCAGAGAATCCAACCAGTTAGCCTCACCTGGGAGCGCAACCATTTTTCCTGGGAACACAAGCAAGGCCCCATTCCTTTTTAGATTCAATACCAGACTCACAATTGTAGGACAACCTTGTCATCCTACAAGGTTTGGTCTTTGAACTACGACAAGGCCTGGACGACCTTCAGTTTCGTATGGAAATCTTGGACGGGAAGGCTTCAACGCTTCTGCAAATGCTCTCAACTTTGTAGGGGGCTTGTCAATTGGCACTAGGAGAGGGCGAAGCCTCAGGGGGTGGAAACGAAGACGACTCAGGAGATGAAGGAGCAGGTGCTACAAGGGTTGGCGATGAAGATGATACAAGAGGTGCCATGCACGAGGCCATGGAGGAGGGAGGGACATTTGTCGAAGAGGAAGGGATTGGAGGCGACGTCGACACGAGAACTGCCATGCACAAGGCCATGGAGGAGGGAGGTACATGGGACGAGAAGAATTGGGTCGGAGGCGACGTCAACACAGGAGCCGCCATGCACGAGCCCATGAAGGAGGGAGGGACAATTGTCGAAGAGGAAGATGCACCTGCTGCGGACCCGACGACCCATGCCACCTCCTCATTCGTGTGGCCCTGCTACGAGCCCACCACATGACCAACACATGTGTCTTCATGTTAGTTTAGCCAAGTGTCTCAATTTCTTTTGCTTCATGGGGCCTATAATCATATTTGGCATGCTGTTTTATGAAGACTGTAATTTTTATGTTTAAGTTTTGTCATTTTCAAACTGGTAGCTTAAGACAATGGGCTTTACTCTGATCGACTGGCTGAACTAGTTTCCCTTCGGGGCAGTTCAGTTAATACAGTCCGAAACTCTTGATAATTAAAGACTTTTTATACAACTCTTATCTAAAAAAAAAAAAAAATCTTTATTATATTCGTCTAAAATCAATTCCAAAAAAATAAAAAAAATTATTTTCAAATATTAATTCACTAATATGAATTATAATTCTTTTCTTTAATTAATAACTTTCTATGTTGCAATTTAGCATCTCAACCTTTTTATATGATCACATTTTTTCATTAATAAATATATTTTTTAACTTATAATTTATAATTGATAAATATATTTTTTAACTTATAATTGATAAATATATTTTTTAGCTTATAATTGATAAATATATTTTTTAACTTATAATCAATAAATATATTTTTTAATTTATATTATGTAATTTGTATTAAGAGAAACCTAGTATTTTCACATTTTGGAAAGATTTTTAACACTTTTTATAATATACATTTATTTATTTATGTAAAATATTATACAAACATTTAAAAAAAAAACAAAAAAAAAAAACATTTACATGCAATTTGATGAAAATAGAGTATTGTTATAACTCCATTACTATAGTGGGTAATATCCAATACTAAACTTGTAGCCCTTAAGTTTAACTTAACTCCACACTTTGAAAAATCAGAGTGTCTTTCATTTTTTATAAATTATAAATGTGATTTTTGAAACATTTTATGATTTTTTTTAAATTTATAATTTTTTTTTATAAATATTTTATTTTTGTAAGGTCGGTCTTGTGTAAAAAGAATTAATTACATTAAACGTTATCTATTATAAATAAATGAATCTAATATATCCATTTTAAAAAAATCCACTACTTTGAAGTAAAAATTTTGCTCTTCACTGAAGGATAAAAGAGAGCAATATATTTAGAAGTGAGGAATCTACATAACAAGGCAGCGCATCTCGATAGAGTCGGACCATCTCGAATAGGTGAGATCCCTTACATAGTAATTTTGGCGTTAACATTATTATTATGACGATGCTTATTGGTATGGTTAGTTGTTTAAGAAATAGCCAGCTTTCACAATTGGTCCTCTTTCCCATCCAGGGGAATGAGGGTAAGTTTTCTTCTTCTACATTTGACTGTGTGGGGTAGAAACACCCACTAAATCTAGAGGACCCAATTGGGAGTTGGTGAGCTGGGTTTTCATTTTAGAGGGCAGAGGGGTTCTTCTCTTCTTATTTCTGCAATGCTGCCAACCCTTCCAGCTTGGAATCTGCTCAGATTGTCCTAAGCATTGTGGGCGACTGTGTGTCCTTTTTGGGTATCCAATGAGCGTTTCAATGGCGTCCTGATCCTTTGCTGTGTTCAATAGATCCCACATTTTAGAGGTAATATTGGCATTCATACTAGTCACTCTGATTTGCATAATTCTGTTAAGCAGACCATTGAAGTGTTCTATGAATGCAATCTGTTTTGGGTATATACAGTTGGGAATGCTGATGTGTTGCTGCAATTTTGTTTGGTTTTGATTTGCAATGTTGGGTTGCGTTGCATTGTTTTTTCCCCATTGCTGTTATGCATTAGCCCTGTTAAATTCAGATCGCCCGTATGGGAAGTAGAAGCTTGAAATAGGAATGTAGTTAAGAATGTAAAATCTACTGCGTAACTGGTGGTGGAATGAATGTCTTTGCCAAGTTGACCAGGGTTCAATCCATGGGGAGAGATGCTATTCCCTTTTAGCTTGTATCTGTCAAAATTACGTAGCTCCAATTTTCTGGTCCCATGAGCATTAAAGGAGTATCTTTAAACTTATTCTAGGGCATTTTTTTTTCTAATTTTGTGCTGGTGAAGCTCAGGGCTCAAATGTAAGTTCGACCACTTGCAAATTTTGTATCACCACAGTCTATCTGCTTATGATTTCGCTCATAGCGGTCCTGGTGACACAGGGCTCTCTCCAAATCAATAGGTCGGAAGTTTGTAGAACAATGTGATCTGAAGATCTGCTTTAGCTTTAGGTCTGATGTTTCTCCCCTGCAGCCAATTTTTCATTTCCATTTTCATTTTGCTCACCTACTAAACCATTTTGTTTTACATGACGGTGATTGAGTTTTCCCTCTAATTGGAGGAATATGCTTGTCTTGTTGATTATAGGATTGATTAAACTTTCTCGGGGAACAGGAGCCCTTAACTTATTCCATTGATTTTAGCCCCATCCTATATTTGAGCCGTTTGATGGCTTTTCTTCACTGTAAAATACATAATCTATTTGTTCTCTTCTTTTTACAACATATTTATTGAATTGGAGTTTTGATTATCGTTTCAACACAACACCCTGGCTCTGAGCTGTAGTGTTTCTGTAACATTTTTTTGAAACTTATCTGGGTGTTCTTCTACAGTTCTATCAAATGTATTTAAGCATACTAGTGTTTCTTTTACTATGTTGTTTCCTTGACATCTGATAGTTTTGCAGCTTGATTACCTTTTTGGTTGCCTGATTTGCATGAGTTGAGCCATGTAACGAAAAATTTGATATTGAAACTAACCTTTTTGCTGCTTCACTCATATTGCACATTTAAATCTCTATTCGGGGAATTATTTAAGCCTTTACTTTGTATGTTGAATCTAATCTCAAGGTTTTATGGGCTATTGATTGAGGTCCAGTCTCCAGAATTGTTTACTCGAATTCTGAATTTTTTTTTCTGTAATTATCCTTTTCTCAGTTATGATATTGAGTCTTGGTGTGAAGACTAGCTATATGTACCTCCCGTTAATATGGTCTTTTTCTGCTGTCTTGTCTTACCAGTATTGAGCCTTGTGGTATTCTTTGTTTACTCTATCCTTGATAACAGCTTATTCCTTTTTGCCAGGAGCATCACCGGGTCAATAGAATTGTTGTGGTGGATTTTGCACTGCACAGATGGATGGAGTGGTAGACATTTCTTCTGATATCTTAATTCATGGAGAATCTGCAGAGCAGGATGTAGACAAAAATCAGAGTTTTCAGCAAACGAATGGCCATAATGAAAACGGTGCTGTGTCTAATGATCCCTGTTCTGAGTGCTCTGCTAATTTAGTGGAATCCAGGAAAGAGAACAATGTGGAAGATGCAAACGCAAACATAGAAAACACAAAAATGGATGGGCTTCAAGAACTTCCAACGCTAGCAGAGGAGTTTGAATCTGAACTGCCAAGAAAAAGTGAAGGAGAAGTTGAAGTGACCTTAATAGCAAATGGGGGTTCGAACCAGACTGGGGATATGGCTGTTGAACAGGAGCAGCAGTCTAATGTATTTCTTGAAGGAGATGATGTATCGAAGCCTCGTCAAACAGAAAACAATCCAATGGCTACTGAGGTATGTCCACCATTGCATCTGTTGTTTTTTGCTCTTCCTGAATGATAATTTCCATTGAATGATTTTTTATGGAAAAAAGCATGATGAAAGATTGTCATTATAATGCAATTTCTGATTCTATTCCAGGGGATCGGAATGGTATCCAATCCACTTTCTACTCGGTTGAGATCAAAGAAGGTTAACTCCACTGTGCCAGAAAATGGTAGAACTGCAGAATCTCAGAACCAGAAGTTAAGAACTTCTCAGAAATCAAGTACTTTGTTAAAGGGAAACCCAAAAGCTACAACAAGAAATAGTATAGATACGAATTCAAAATCTAAGAAAAATGCGGGAGAGGTATGTGAAGCTGATAAAGCTGAAATCACGTTGCCTGCTTTAAACAATCCCCTTCGTAGGTCGGTTAACCACGGATCTGCAAGGTCAAATTACACTGTTCCACAGCCATTTGCTTTGGCAACTGACAAAAGGGCTTTTACTGGAGTTCGGCCTGCTGATAATGAAATTGTTGATAGTAAAGATAAGCGTACCGTTGCGAATAGTATCACATCTTCCTCAGTTTCCAAAAAGCCACAGGTAAAAATGATCGTAGCAGGCTTGGTGAATCTATCTTGTAAAAATTATTAAGGGAAAATGAAGGGGGGTGTAAAGTTTGATTATTTTGATGGTGTCTGTGGTGGGCACATTGTAGTTGGTGTATACATAGTAATATATTTTTTTAATGTGTGCTTGGCACATTAATTAGCTCACATCCTCACCATTTATTTTATGATTGTTAGTTGGTTGTGAAGATGGCTTCGATCCAATCATCCAGCAAGTCTTTGCGTTCTGAGAGCTTGAAGTAAGTCATTTTACCCTTGTTTGTCTGATATGTGCTGACAGTATTTTGGCCAGAACTAAAAGACCCAGCAAATAGTATTCTGTTTTGTGTTTCAAGAATATATGCCTCTTTGGTGCTGGGAAACATTATTGCCTGGAATTTAATATTAAAATAACTCTTTAATTTAATATTAACGTAACTATTTAATCTGATTTAGTGGGGGAAACATATTGTAAACATTTTTTCTTGTCTTTCCAGGGTGCATGATCAAAGTATAAAGGTTCCCATACAAGTAGATCCAAAGAATGACGAGGAGGAAGACACCTGTTCTGTTGACTCCTCGTATCCTTCCATTTGAAAAATTTATGCAATTGTAAACACAGTAATATGATGTTGTTATCAGTGAGCAGTATGGCCATTTGATCATTTTTGGCATAAATACTTTTATTTGCAGCTTGCTTTTATCATTTGTATTTTTGTTGTTCTTAATTTGTTTTAGAACTGCAACTCCAACCCAAGCTTTGAAAGAAGGACCAAGCAATGGTGCCTCTGGTGTTAGCTTCAGTTTTAGATGTGATGAGCGGGCAGAGAAACGGAAAGCGGTATTTTTTATTGTTTTTTATTTGAATTTAATTGTTTTAGCAATGCCAATGCTTTTAAACATTACTTTCCTTTATATCACTTCAGAGTGGATTTAGAGTGCTATAAACAGTAATATACTAAAATGTTGATATTATTTTTGATTTAATTTCCCAGTTCTACTCAAAGTTAGAAGAAAAGATCCATGCAAAAGAGTTGGAAAAAAACCAATTGCAAGCCAAGTCCAAGGTTGTTACTGATTACAGCACTTATTCTGATGAGTTAGTTAATTCTTAGCAGATGGACAATTGCTCGTGATAAGCATATTCTTCTCTCCTTGTTCATGCATTTGATACTTTTAGGCTTCTCAGTGAGAAAGCTATACATTGGCTTCATTTTTAGTGTTGTCTTGTTTATGCATCATACTGCTTGTTACAGGAAGAGCAAGAGGCTGAGATCAAGCGGCTTAGGAAAAGTTTGACATTTAAAGCCACACCCATGCCTGAATTTTACCAGGAAGCGACACCACCAAAGGTTGAGATCAAGAAGGTATATAGTTATACAACGTGTGCCTAGTAATAAGGAATGCTGAAATTATGAAATTCTCATATTTGTATGTTTGTTCTTTTATACTTGATGGTTTTGTGAATATCTGTGGGGTTTGCTATGCAGGGCCTCTCCCTTCATGTTATATCTCATTATGTTTTATGAAATGCAGATACCTCCCACCCGTGCAAAGTCGCCTAAGCTTGGACGTCGAAATAGCAGTAAAGAGGCTCGTTTTAGCCTTGATCAGAATAAATCCACTGGAGCCCTGCAAGAACTCACTGAAGATGAGAATTTAGAAAAGGGCTATGGTAAAGATATCGCTTCTTCAAAAAAGGATTTGCGGAGATCATTATCCAAGACACCTTATGCACAAAAAACTCTTAAATCGAACTTTGATGAAATGAGCCTAAAACAGCAGACTGTAGATCAGCCAAAAATTAAATCTGCTGTTGGGTCAACTGAAAATGGTAATCTCACTACAGTCAGGGTGCAGAATACTTCATCCAGTGCTTGTAATGAAGATAAAGTTATCTTGAAGGAATTTGAACCCATTAAAGAAAAAGCCAATGCTGAACCTCTACAAATTGATGATGAGATTGCCAGCATCATGGTCATCGATAATCAACCAAGTGAGCCTGATGAAGGAAGAGTGATTGTGCAGGAATATGAAGTAGTTGAAGAAAAAGATGGCACTGAACCTCTAAATGGATATAATGAGATAGTAGAAGTGGAGTTTGCTAATATAAATCAACCGAGGGAGTCTGACGAAGAGAGAATCGATGAGCAGGGTTTGGAGGCAGTTAAAGAGAAGAACAGTGCTGAACCTTTAAATGGGTATGATGAGATTGCAGAAGTCAAGGAGAACAATGATCAACTGAGGGATTCTGATCCTCTTGTTCACACTGTTAAAGCTGCTGAAACCGGCTGTATGGAACTAGTAGATAAATCACGGGACTCACATGCCTCTAAATCCAAGAACAATGGAAGCAAAGTGCCATTGCGTTCTAAGTCTCAGAAGATAGAGCAGATCCCATGTAATGGTGCAGATGCAAATGGAATCAAGGCTAAATTGTCAAGATCTAGTCAACAAGGTTCAACCCAGGAGTCCTTTGAATCAAATGGGAAAGGCATACAGAAATCAGGACGAGAGCGATTCAAAGCAATGACACCCTCTTTGACCAGTTCAAATAGGGAGAGTGTTAAATCCACGTCTTCTAAAAGAACCAACAAGGGAAGCAATGACATGGCTCGAGTTGTCGGAGATGTTGCTGTACAGTCATAAGTTCAAAAGCCTTCATATCTTGACTTTGATAAATAATTAGAGTGAAACATTCACTATTTGGGTGAAGGGGAGGCCGCTCTATGCATGTTCATAATGTTCCGACTCTGCACATTCTGGAAACAGCTATATTCATCAGCCTCATAATTTAAGGCACAACTGAGTCACTTCCAGATTACTCGTATGCTTTGACAAAGTGTTTTATTTCAGTGTTCATAAAAGTTTGTAGCTGTGTGCATTTTGAATAGAAGCTGTGTGCCAAATAACTTGGGTTTATGTTGGACCGAGTGGCAAGTATGGTTGGAGAACTTGAACAATTGAGTTTGGAGTCTGCGGTATGAAAAAGTGGTGCTATCAATATTATATCAATTCTTCATGATTTTTTCATTGATAAAATGTGTAGTAGTGACAGTAGGCAGCTGTACCTAAAAGTGTGGGTTTAATTTTCTTATTACTACTGGGTACATGGTTGGAGAACCTGAAAGTATCAAATTGTATTTGCATGGACTGATCCGATCTCTCGATTTGGAGGCTTCCTTTATCTGTCATTTAAATAAGAACATAGGACTTTGCCTGTCACTTTGTTTTGATGTATAAATTATGATTTGCCCACTACTTGTGGTGGAAGTACGAGTAATGCACATGCAGTAAAATGCTTTTGCTTTCCTGCTCTCTTAGCTTAATTGTTGTCCTTTTACTAGATTGCATGCTAAACTATTTTACCACAGGAAGAAAAACTGCCTGCCACAAAAATTGGAGTTATTAACTCCTACTTGTCTTATAGCTTAATGTGTGATATTTGATCATACGAGAAGATTGTGGTTTGTTATTGTATTGGTCATTGTAAGGTAGAGTTTGTCTCTACATAAGAAGTCCCTTTCTAAGTTTTAGGAGGTTGTTAGATTTAGTTGGATATGAGAGATTCTCTCCAACTTGTTGGCTCCTATTTTGGTGTGTGGTTGGGATATTATCTCAACAGTTTGTTAATGTGCTAAGATAGCATGTCTATCTTGAGGCATAGCTTGATGTATTTATATGTGTATAATTATTTGTTGAATAGATCATTCAATATCAGTTTTTGGTTTGTGAAAACAATGTCTTCTCTCCCCTTTCAGTAAATCTTTTGGGGATACATTTTAAATTTGCTTTGTGAAAAGTCATTGGGATATTTCATGCCATAAGTGTAAAATGCTAGTGCTATATGGTATGGGAATGCCATCTTAGAAGTTATTTTAAGTTATTCCCACAGATTAAGAAGTAGTTTCTTTCCAAACATTCACACCCTTTCTATATCATGTTTCACCCTTTTATGTTCCTTGTAAGTCATGAAAGTCTGGAGGGAGCCGTGTGTGTCCCTGAAGAGACAGAAGAAGTGCCCTCTGATCTCATAGTAAGAAGAACTGCCCTCTGATCTCATAGTAAGAGTGCATTTGAATACAAAATGCTCTTTGATCTCAGGCTCTAAAGAACAAATCCAGGCTATCGAGGAATGTGTTGGTTCGTCTCAATGCGAAGCTGCTGGGAACTTGAATCTGGTGTACTTACGGTGAAGGACTATGGAAATATGCAGTTGCATGTAAATATTGTTTTGCCCATCTGTCATATCGCATGCTGAAGTATTTTAGCACAGAAAAAATTGCCTCACATTTAAATGTTTCAATAAATCTTTTGGGTATTTAC
>SNQJ01S0022080.1:192983-210666 GCA_010110895.2 Picea sitchensis | reverse complement strand
GATCCTTCTAGAAGGGAATCTTCTAGAAGGATGAGTTGGCTTTCGAATGGTTGGCAAAATACTGACTTTCCAGATATATTGGGATCATTCCCTATCCAAGTAACTAATATATCTTCTCCTATATATTGAGGAGATTGTTCATGAAAAGGTTAAGCATAAGCTAGCTAGCAAGAGATTGATTGGAGAATTGGTAGAATCCTGTATGGAGAACTGATACTACCACAGCAAAAGACAACAACAAGGTCATTACAAGTGGTTGATTTTCTTCATGCATGAGCAAGTGTGTGTGTCAGAACTAGAAGCCATCGAAAGGAGACCTACTACATCAAGGCTCAGGTTGTAAGTTTCTCTTTCAATTAACCAATACAGTAATATGTCCCTTTCCCATAAAGATGATGTCACTTTATTACATGATTCCTTGATCACATGTATAGACTAGCTATTGAATATATTAATCTGCCTTTACTTTGATTGGTTTGTTCTATCGTGATCTGAACGGAGCAAGAGCATCGGAACGAAGCTTGGAACAACAGAGACTTAGGAAAGCGTCCATAAGGTATGTCCACATTCCTTTATCTCTTAGTTCACTCAATAGACTAGATCTAGGGAAAGAGTAGTATTCTATCCTGTTTTGTTCTAGATCCAGGTGGATTTAGGGAGATCGGTTAGTGTCTGCACCTACGGATTTATCCCATAACAAGGACATCGCCTTGAACTGGTGGGGAAACTTGGAGAGGTAGTTGCACCTTGCCCCAGACACTGTCTCATGGGAACTTTTTGAGGAAAGGTTCTGGAGGAAATATATACTAGCTTACTATGACAAACAACAGGTGGGATCATTTCATGCAATAGTACAGGGAAGCAAGACTGTGGAAGAGTACGAGATCAGGTTCATGGAGTTGGTAAAATATGTTTCGTACATGGATAATGATCAACGACATGCATAACACTTTGTCTATGGGTTAAACCATAAGATAAGGGCCATGGTACAGATGTGGAAAACATCTTCAATAGCGGAAGCAGTTGAAAATGCATGTTATGCTGAGGAACACATGAGCTTAAACAGAGGTATGAGATCGACCTTTCCACATCATCCTGGATTCGTGGGGAAGGCCCCTAGGAACTTCTCTAGGGGAGGGAGCTCTAGACCACCTCCTTATGTTAATAAAGTCACACCAAGGACAGTTTCCACAGGCATTTCAATGGCAGCGAGTGTAGCATCCCATTCATTACCAATGATGTAGGCAGGTCCACAACCTTCTCATGGAGAATCTAGTAGGGGTAGGGGTTCCAGGGGAAGGAACTCATTTAAGAGACTGTCACAGAGAAGTGCGTAGGTTCCATCTCATATTACATGTTGGGGATGTGGAGGACCCCATTACCAACGTGACTGCCTAGAGTTGCAAGAAGGATTTGTGCATAGAGGGAAAGGCCCCGATGGGAAGAACAAGTGGCAGCCACTAGATTTATGCAACAGTTAATAATCGCCAAGAAAAAAATCAATCCAAAGTGGTGGAGTCGTCAGGTACGCTAAATCATATCAATGTTAAAATTTTATTTGATTCTGGTGCTACAGATAGCTTCATTTCACCATATGCATTAGAAAAGAGTGGGTTGGTAGCCTACGAGCATGATGAATTTAAACAAGTCGAGATGGCTTCGGGGGAAAAACAAGCAGTAGGACCTAGCCTTGATAATTTTCTAGTATACCTGGGAGTGTGTACTACCAGGTTGAAGGTATATTCCACTGCTCTCGGGACGTATGACCTAATTATTGGAATGGATTGGTTAGAATCCCATCAAGCTATGGTAGATTGTTTCACAAAAAGGGTGCTTTGTGTTGACAATGAAGGAAGGCCAGTAGAGATCCAAGGTGTATAGAGAAAGGTGTCTCTACACTTTATCTCAACTATGAAGGTTAAGCGGTTCATGAGGCAAGGGTGTCGACTATATGTAGTGGAAGCAGTGAATGAAAGGAAAGGACCCTCCTTGGATCAATACCCAGTATTATCGGAGTTTAAGGATGTTTTTCCAAATGAGTTGTTGGGTTACCTCTTGAGAGGGAGCTTGATTTTAATATTGAGCTAAAACCTGGTGCAAAACCAATTTCCAGGGCTTTGTATAGGATGATAGTGCCAGAACTTTGTGAGTTGCAGATGCAGTTGAAAGAGCTACTCGACTTAGTGATAATAAGGCCCAATATCTCACCTTGGGGTTCACCAGTAATTTTTGTGAAGAAGAAGGATGGTGCCTTACGACTGTGTATATATTATAGGCACTTGAACTGTGCTACAATGAAAAATAGGTACCCAATGCCTCAGATAGGTGATCTCTTTGATTAGATGAAAGGAGCAACAATATTCTCAAAAATTGATTTGTGAAAGAGTATCACTAGTTAAGGATTAAGGAAGGCGATATTCCTTAAACTGCCTTTTGAACTCGGTTTGGGCATTACGAGTTCGTTGTAGTACCTTTTGGATTGACCAATGCATCAACAGTATTCATGAGCCTCATGAACAATGTTTTCCAAAAGTACTTAGACCGTTTTGTACAAGTCTTTCTAGATGATATCCTCATCTATTCCAAGACTGAAAGAGAACATGAGGAACACTTGCGAGTGGTGTTGTCCTTCCTTAGAGAGAACAAATTGTATGGGAAGTTTTCGAAGTGTTCCTTCTTCCAGAAAGAAATTCACTATTTAGGTTATATCATTTTCGGTGAAGGGATCTCCGTGGACCCAGAAAAGGTAAAGGCCATTATGGAATGGCCAGTGCCGAAACATTCTCATGAGGTAAGAAGATTCATGGGGCTAGTAGGTTATTATCGGAGATTTTTGGAAGGGTTATCTAAAATGGAGAAACCCATCACCACTTTGCAACGAAAGGGGGTCAGGTATGAATGGAGAGAAGAATGCGATAGTGCATTCATTGAGCTTAAAAGGTTACTAACTAGTGCACCAATTCTACGAATGTTGGATATGGAAAAGGACTTCACAGTCTGCATGGATGCCTTGAAGCAAGGGTTGGGGGCCATGCTAATGCAGGATGGAGGAGTGATAGCATATGCATCAAGGAATTTGAAGCAACACGAGGAGCTTTACGCTACTCATGATTTAGATTTGGAAGTTGTAATGCTATCTCTGAAACTTTGGAGGCACTATCTAGTGGGGCAAAATTTTGAGCTAAAAATGAACCATGAAAGTTTAAAACATCTCTTCACTCAAAGGAATATTAATGCCAAGCAGAGGCAATGGAGTGAGTTTATGAGTAAGTACTATTTTGGTATTTCATACATTAAGAGAAAATAAAATGTGGTCGCATATGCCTTGAGTAGGAGACCACGTATCTTCTCCTTGGTACCCTTAAAAGTCAATCAGAGGGAGCGCGTGTTGACGCAACTCCTTGGAGACAATTGGTATTTAAAGGTTACTTCAAACCTCTAGAGTGGGAGGAAATTAGATCCAAAGTATGAAGGATATAGCCTGGAAGAAGACAGACTATTAAGATATCCAGGACGGATGTACATCCCCAAAGGTGGGGATATTCGAAGAATCATACTGAAGGAAGCCCATAGAGCACTTTATTGTGCACATCCGGGTGTGAAAAAAAAGTTTGAAGACATGAGGAAGCTTTTGTTCTGGGTAGGCATGAAGCGCGATGTAGTCCATTTCGTTGCCAAGTACCTAGAGTGTCAACAAGTGAAAGTTGACCACCATCACCTAGCAGGTCTCCTACAACAACATGATGTTCCTATGTTCAAGTGGGAAATCATTTCTATGGATTTTGTTGTGGAGTTGTTGCTCACATCTCATAGACACAATGCCATTCTTGTGATAGTTGATAACTTGACCAAGAGTGCTCATTTTATTCTGATTAGAGACACTTACGATGTCACTGATGTGGCATGTGTGTTTGTAAGTGAAGTCATCCATTTTCACGGTGTTGGCCCTTGACCAAGTTTTGGGAGATCCTTGTTCAAGTTTGACCTATTTTGAAACTTCAAAAACCTATCAAAGACAGAGCACAAGATGAAGCAGAGATCGCGGGATCTTGGTCCCTTTTTGGGATTTGGGAATATGTAACGGGAATGGGATGTCGGCCCATGGGTTTACCCATGTTTAGGAATATTTTGTATGTATAAATAGAAGGCTAGGAAATGTAAGAAGTAGTGTGCAAGTGTTGTGCAAGTTGGCTAAGTTCTAAGAGTGGGATCTGTGTGATTAAGCAGTGTAAGGCTTTGTGCATACTGTGAGAGACTTGCAGAACCAAGTGCAAGTCATTGTAAGAGGCTGTGGAGGGATTTGTGTTGTAATTCAAGGAAGGAGGATCTAGCGAGCTGTGCAAATCTCATGTCTTATGTGAAGTAAGGGTTTTTGGATATGTGCATGTAGATTACTGATCGAAGCTAATAAAGAAGAAGATTTGGTGGACGTAGCCCCAGGGTGGGGATGAACCATGTAAATATTGTGTTATTCTGCTCAGTGCAATGTTCAGATGTGTTTATGTGTTATGTGCTAAGTGCTTTCATATAGATAGATAGATCTTTTTATGCTTTGTGATTATGATGAATCTGGATGCTAGATCTGACATCTGTGAACTTTTTTAGTTCTTGAATCTGCTAGATCTGATCTAATTCCTTTACTAAGTGCTTATATACATTAGATCAGGGTAAATTTTGCAATGCTCTGTTTTATCTGTGGAGTAGATATTGGTTATATAATGATGAACTAACGGTGCTAAGTGATCTTTTAAGTGTTATAATCATAGATCTATGTCCCAGATGAGGTTGCAGACACCTAAGTCCTGCAACCACCCCTGCCTCTACCTTGGGTGAGACTTCATATACTTCGCAGGTGTTGCTGAAAGGGATGGTAGTTAGGGTTTTGTTGGTGCGTTGTTGTAGCATTGAACCTTGGTTCTGCCCCTGTGCCAACAAATGGTTCCATTGCCAGGACCTGAAACTGTGATTGCTGGGAACTGAGGAAGAAGCTTTATGCAAAGATCTGACCTGAAATTGTGAAATCTCTATGCGTAGATATGTTTCCCTAGTGCACAGTATTCTACTTGCTTTATAAAGCTCCGTGCTAAAGAAAGAAGTCTGATCTGAAGAAAAGAGGTAAGATCTGAAAGCTTTGTGCTCTGAGAAAGGTAAAAGTGAGACTTTTTGAGGTAAGATCTGGAAGCTTTGTGCTATGATAAAAGTACGAATATTGGAAAGTTATAGATCTCAAGACTTTGTGCTCTTTAGAAGTAAGACAAGTGGAATTTTTTTTTTCAAAAGTACGGATCTAGGTATGTTTGATAGATTATATCCTAGCTTGAAAACTAGGGTATTAATATATGAAAGGCAATTTGAAATGAGTAGATCTGATAAGAATAGGGAAAAATATGTTATACCTATGCATAGAAAGAATGTTTGGAATAATAAGTGTATTCAGGATCCTAGAAAGAAATATTTGTAGGTTATCTACCATGATCCTAGTGCATAGTACAGGGAAGGATGGGGATCATTTAAATGAAAGAGAGGACTAACCCTTTGTTACATTTGCAGAAAACCTAGACATCTTGCTAAGGAATGCCCTGGGAGAAGACCTAGTTGTCTTTGTTGTAAAGCTATGGACCATGAAGTATTGGATTGCCCTAGAATGATTGCTAAGGTTGAAAGAATGAATATGAATCAAGAAAACCCTAAGGCAGATCCATAAACTAAGATTATGACAGAATCCCAGAAATAATTAGAGACTATATTACTGCAAATGAAAGAAACCATGAATGACCACTGACATGTCAACTTATCAAAGATATTCAAAGAAAAGGAATGCCTTGAAGAAATAATATGAGACTTTGACGTTGACTGTGTTCTGGATGAGGAAACACGGGTGAATATTATGACAGAAAGAACTTGGGAACTTTTAGGAAAGCCTGCTATGATTCCCTCATTGGGAGGAATGGGATTATTCAGAGGAAAATTGATAACCCTTTGTGAGAGACTTACCAAGCTACCTATGACTATCAATAGAGCTTCGACATAAGAGGATTTTGAGATTATTAAATTTATTGAGAACAATGCTCCATTTACCATGTTACTAGGAAAACCTTGGATTGAAAGGGATCAGACCAAAAGGCAAGAAGAAGAAGAAATTTTAGAACAACATAAACAAGAGTTAAAAGAATTCATGACTAGAAGGATCACACACTTGATTGAAGAACAAAAGAACAGATCAAAGCCATTTAACACTAGAGACCCTGATGTCGAAGTTGAAAGAACACTATAAGAACCACCAAAGATTGAAGTACCTATTCCAAATAAAGAAGAAGGATCACCTGCAAATATTAGGAAAGAATCTCAACAACACAAAGTCACCATGTCAAAAGAAGATAAGACTCAGAATGGGAAAAGGAATACTGAGATGAAACTCACTGGAAAGAAGGCTAGAAAGCTAAGTAAGAAGAGGGATAAGATCAAAAAGTTGTAGAGAGGTCCTGAAGAAACCTCGCAGAAGGAAAAATTGCAAAATTGTAGCTTCGTCGGGATATCAGAACAACGACACATGGCACTTCGCCATGACAAAGAAATATAGTCGTTGGGGACATTATAACTGTTAGATCAATGCTCTTAATGGATAGAAATCCATTTATGGACAGACAACTCGCCATCTGACCGTTGGGACCGCGCCATAACAGACATAACATAGTTAATGAAGGCTTCATACCCATTATCGATTTACCTATTTATCCCACCGCGCCATGCACCAAGAACGCTTTTTCCAATTGAGAATTTGAGCCCACAGACTAAGTCGAGCTTATACAATGATCATCGCACTCTTTCTCTCTATCTCATTACTGTGTCTAAGCTACACCCTGAACCTGAGATTTTTAACCTCGAGCATGTATGTTGGACGAGTTGAGTGCCGCAGAGCATGCTATTGAGGAAGTTCTGATCGACCTCATGACTGACAGAGTCATGTTGATGTCCACAGGTATACAAGCATCATCCACGAGAGGACTGCCAACCTCTTCGTGCATTGCTCATGGAGCCGGACCATCCCAACCATCTAATGAAAAGTGAACCAAGCACAGGGATGATCTAACGAATACTAAATTGATCTTGACCATATTACCCACCTATATTCCACCCCTAAGCGGCATAGCAAATCGAGACAACGTACCTATATATTTTGAGTATTCCTTGGTCATTGCATACCTCCCAAAGGGGATCCACGTAGTTCAAGTAGACCCAGATAAGATTGCAGCATTGAATTTTAGAGACTTCAACCTCAGAGATCGAAAATTTTACAACATGCTCACCCCACATAAGTAAATGACCTGGACTAAGGGGAATAATTCAAAGATAATCCCTCATTCGTGGACTCTTAACCTCGCACAGTCCACACTACTCAACGTCATGAAGATTCCTCACTTCGGACGACACGAGGAGGTAAATGCATGTGTCAAGCTACTGTTGTCTTGTTACCATGGCGATTATTTGTGGCTAAACAACCATATAACAGTTGATCTGGCATTGATCCATCAGATCACAGGGTTAAGTATGCAAGGACCTAATCCTCAAGATTTTTACCCTAGAAAAGCCATGGATCACGCTCTAGCACAACAAATCAAGGACACTTATGGAGATGTTGAGAAGGGAATGCGAGGCTATAAGGTAGCTTCTATCCAGAGTGGCACATTGTGCCTCACCTGTCAACTGATCATAGGAAAGTTAGTACGGAAGAACCGACCTACCCAAGTCACCAGTTTTATAGTCAACCTCACAGGGAAGTGCGCAGAAGGACTTCAGATGAACTGGGTGAAGTACCTTGTGAACCAATTAGAACTCGACTACAGAGAAGCCCAATATCAAGGGTACAAATTTCATTTCAGCTGGTTATTGATCCTGATCACTTTTATTTCCTAGGAGATGCTGGAAGGTGCGACCTTTATGGACATCAAGCCTTTCGAACCATTGGCCGTGAAGTTAAATACACTATGGTATTCAAGCGATATGAATAAACAGTGGTAGTCCAATGTTGTTTTTCATATCTGTTACAACCAGTTGAAGACAACCATCTAGTCCAAGCCTCGTATCACTCCGAACACTCTACACCAGTTCAGGCCCTTGATGAAGTTCAACTCAGATCGACATTTTATTTACATCAAAGCATGCACGAACACAAGAAACAACTCCAATACTACTATAAGATAATAGAGGAGGACTTGGAGGAGATCACCAAGGACTAGTCGAAAGACCTCCTCATTCCAGCAGACCTTGTGGAGATATCCGACATTGATAGCCCAAAAACTGTGCAGGATACACTTAGACCTAGCAAGACAAAGAAGACTGAAGAGGTTGAGAATTTAGATAGTGCATCCGTGAAGACTGCTTCCATCTCACCAGAGCAAGGAGGTGATAGTGAAGAGCTGAATGACAAAGAAGTCGAACATAAGCAAGGAGATGAGGATTGTCCATTGAAAAAGAGGAAAGGTTTGCCTCCGAAACCTTCCTCCCAGAAGAAATAAAAGGCCACCATGACCAAGATGCAAACCGTCCTCACCTCTGATGACTTCAACTTCCTCGTATCACCCATGAATGATGCTTCCCTGGAAATAGCAAATAAACAAGAAGCGAATCAAGAGGAGATGTATGATTGAATTGAGACTAAACTTCGAGGGGTGCAACAGGCCCTACAGTCCCGCCGCGCAGTCTCCACTGCGTCAGGAGAACTAGAATTGGGAGATGAGCCAACTCAACTCCACCCCCTAGCTGATACAGTCGAAGCTCGTCTTCAATGAGCGCAAGAAGAAACATAGAAAGCCACCTAGACTTTGACATAGGTATAGGGATTCCTTGTAGAGAAACATAGTGCTATAGAAATGGAAAATCTTGCTCTCCAAGAAAAGTTTGATGAAGAAAAAGCAAAGCTGCAGCAGGAAAAGGAACAATTGCTTGCACAACAAGTCGAAGTAAAGGAAATGTTCAACATAGCACTTCGCTCTGTAACATTCGTAGAAGTAAAGGCTGAAGATTGAGTTCCACAACAAGTAGCACAACTTGAAGAAGTGATCCAACAGCTACAACAACACATCACAGATTTGGAACTACTCACAGTACCTGGGACCCCACAAGATGTAAGAGACCAACGAGAAGAAAATTCCAGGAGCGCAGTTGACCGCAGCTCAAGGCTCTTACCCTAGAATGTAAGCAACTAACTGATAGTATTTCCTTGACATATGAACAACTCGCCGAGAGTCCAAAATTAAGAGAACTGGAGTCGCAACTCCAAGAGGTGAAGTATCAAGCCAAAACGATACAGGCACAACTAAAGTCCCTATCAGCTTTGGAAAGAATGAAGTGCTCCCAAGAGAAATGCACTACACAACAACAAATCCATACTATCCATAGAAGAGTTATGGAGGTAACTCAGAAACTCCAACCTGTGCAAGATAAGGCCTATCAATTGTTTACAAAAGTAGAAGGCCAAGGAGCAGAGTTAGAGAAGGTTGTCACTACAACAAAATAATGTCTAGAGGGACCTATCAATGATGCAGTCATCCATGAGTTTGTTGAGCAAGAGGTTGTAGCACAACAGCAGGTTGAAGCAGCTCAAGCCAGGATCGAGGCATTCAAAGCAGAACTAGTCATACCAGAGTGACTCGAGACGAGTCATAAGTGAGTGTTGGGGGCCTGTTGGCCCTTGACCAAGTTTTGGGAGATCCTTGGTCAAGTCTAACCTATTTTGGGAATTCGATAGCCTGTCGAAGATGGAGCGCAAGACGAAGCACAGATCGTGGGATCTCAACCCTTTTTGGATCCTTTTTTGGATTTGGGAATATGTAACGGGAATGGGATGTCAACCCATGGGTTTACCCATGTTTAGGCCTATTTTGTATGTATAAATAGAAGGCTAGGAAATGTAAGAAGTAGTGCGCAAGTGTTGTGCAAGTTGGCTAAATGATAAGAGTGGGATCTATGTGATCAAGAAGTGTAAGGCTTCGTGCATACTGTGTGAGGCTTGTAGAGCCAACTGCAAGTCATTGTAAGAGACTATGGAGGGATTTGTGTTGTAACGCAAGGAAGGAGGATCTAGCAAGTTGCGAATATCTCCTGTCTTATGCAGAGTAAGGGGTTTTGGCTCTATGAATGTATATTATTGATCAAAGCTAATAAAGAAGAAGAGTTGGTGGACGTAGCCCCAAGGTGGGGGTGAACCACGTAAATACTGTGTTATTCTTCTTTGTGCGATGTTCTGATGTGTTTATGTGTTATGTGATAAGTGATTTGATATAGATAGATAGATCTATTTATTATTTGTTCTTATGATGAATATGGATGCTAGATATGACATCTGTGAACTTGCTTAGTGCTTGAATCTGCTAGATATGATCTAATTCCTTTTCTAAGTGCTTATATACATTAGATCAGGGTGAATGTTGCGATGCTCTGTTTTATCTGTAGAGTAGATATTGGTTAGATAATAATGAACTAATGGTTCTAAGTGCTCTACTAAGTGTTATAATCATAGATCTATGTCCCAACTAAGGTTGCAGACACCTGAGTCCTTCAACCACCCCTACCTCTACCTCGGGTGAGACTTCATCTGCTTCGCTGGTGTTGCTGAAAGGGCCAGTAGTTAGAGTTTTGTTGGTGTGCTATTGTAGTTTTGAACCTTGGGTCTGCCCCTGTGCCAACACATGGGATACCCAAGAAGACCATTTCAGATAGGGACTCCAAATTCACTTCTAGGATTTGGACAAGTTTGCAGTCAACGTTGGGGACTTAGTTGAACTTAAGCACAACTTATCATCCTGAAACTGATGGGCAAACTGAGAGAGTAAATCAAGTCATGGAAGAAATTCTTAGGATGTATGTCATGGATAATCAAACCCATTGGGAGAAGTACCTACCTTTGGTAGAGTTCATGTACAATAACAGTTTCCATAGCTCCATTGGAATGCCACCCTACGAAGCTCTATATGGAAGGCCATGCAGAACACTGTTGAGTTGGGAAACATTAGAGGACCGTGTGATAGTTGGAATAGAATTGATTCAAGATATGGAGGAACAAGTGATTCATATTAGGCAGAGACTAAAGGAAGCACAAGATAGACAAAAAAGTTATGCTGATGTACATAAGACTGACCGAAGTTATAAAGTGGGAGATTAGGTTTTCATTCTTATCAGGGCTAATAAGAGTACCATTTGGTTCGGGAAGGGGACAAAGTTGTCACCTCAATTTATAGGACCGTTCAAAATCCAAGAGAAAATTGGACCCGTTACCTATCATCTTGTACTACCACCCCACTTGAATAAAACTCAAAATGTTTTTCATGTATCTATTCTACGTCATTATGTTGTTGACAAAATCTCATAAACTAAATTGGAAGGAATTGCAGGTATCGGACATGGGAACCCTCATGGTAGAACCATTACGCATATTGGACCATAGAGTCTGAAAGCTTAGGATCTGTCTGGTAGACCAAGTTAAGGTCCTTTGGGACAAGTATAGTCCAGGATCTGCTACTTGGGAGGATGCCGAGAAATTATGACAAGTTTATCCCTCACTTTTTTTGACCACCTCGGGAATATGTTTCTCGAAGGTTGGGTGTATGTAACACCACCTTTTGACTTAGATGACTAGGATTACCTGAGGTCTAATCACCTCTATTTTCTATTCACAGTGAAACTATTAATGATACACTTGAACTTTTGAGACATATGAACATTTATGAATGTTTAAACATTATTTGAATGATGATGTATATGATGCAATCTATTATGTGAATGTAAATTCTATGAATGTTTAAATGTTATTTGAATGATGATGGATATGATGTGATCTATTATGTGAATGTAAATTCAATGAATTTTTAACGTTATATGAATGATGATGGATATGATGCAATCTATTATGTAAATGAAAATTCTATGTATGGGTAACGTCAATTGAATTATGGGGATATTATGAGATCTATTTCTAACTTGAAAATTTTGACATTTAAAGTTGTTGATACGTGGATACTGAATTGAGATTATGGTTGTATGCATTTACATGATGATAATGCATAGATATGTATGAGTTTGTGTTATGGTGGAATTTATTGTTTTCCCTTCTAAAAAGAAAATATGTATATATGTATATTCATAATTACTTAACTGAAATACAATTGTCTAAATAAACGTTGTTGAGCTAGATTATTGTAAATAAAGGATTTCGTAAACATTTAATTGGTTTATTATATTTTATAAAATGAATAGTCTTGTTGATTGGATTGGATGCATACAAGAATTACTATAGAGGTGATAGTTATTGTCATTAGTACATGCACGAGACTTGTATGTGCTAGCTACACATGCATTTCTTGCACATGTACACTAGTATGCATGAGTTTTCTTTGCTTACTTACTGATAATGTTGTTTATTGGATATGAATGTGTGAACCATGTTTCATTTTCCTTGTATTATAAATTACTTTAACTTCGGGACGAAGTTTCCTGAAGGGTGGGTGTATGTAACAACCCTAATTAATTATTTAAGTATCATGATTAAATATTTGTTTAATAAATATTAGTTTAATAAATATTAGTTTAATAAATTATTAATTTTGATTTTTTTAAGACTTATTTTATAATATAATTGTATTGGTAGATGGACCCATTTATGGGGGTGGATAAGGTGGTTGAGGCTTAATTGGGGGATAAGGTGGTTGATGTTTAATGGGGGGATGAGGTGGTTGGATAAGGGAGGAGAAGAGGATAAGGCAAGGGGGAGGACTTAGGAAGAGGGAGCTCTTTTTGGTTAAAATATTTTTAATTTGTGGGAGAGGGAGAAGGTGAAGGGAGGAACAATTTGGATTGCATCTGTATTACCATTTTTACTTGCATCTTGCTTGAGGACTCTCACAGGGGCACGTGTTGTTGGGAATTTTGGCCTCGGGCGCCAGGAAACCATAATGAATCCTGATGCTAGGGAGTCGGGTAGGCTGTTCCTAGCTGGATGGGAGGTTAATCAGTTTGGGCAGAGCTTCAATTTGGGCAAAGCTTTAGAACAACATAAGTTTGAGGTAGATATATTTTATTATCATTATTACTATGTTGTTATTCATTATTGTTATCTCGTTCATTATTATTATTCTGCAACATGTTTTTCATTATTATGTTGTTCATTTTTTTAAAATTTTGCTGAACATTGTTATTATGCTGAATAGTGAATAAATAAGAAATTATGATAGAATTTATATATCTAGATTTATGTTTTAGAAGGCTCTATATGGACAAGATTTACAAGGTTTGGACCACTTTTGGACTTTGACAGGCTGGTCGAATATGGAGCGCCTAGGCGAAGCTGAGATTGCGGATCTCACTTGTTTTGTGTGCTTTGTAAGGGGTTAGTTAGGGTTTTTGTAATGGGTTATGGGATGTCAGCCCATGGGGTTTACCCACGATTAGGCCTATTGTAACAGATTGTAAAAGTATAAATAAGTAAGAATGTATTGTAGAAGAGTAGTGGAAAGTGGCTAAGTGCAAATAGTTTGGACTTGCTTTGTGCAACATATTATGTATGTGTGAAGGCTCTGTGCTCGCTAGAGAAGTTGGCTATGTGCCTTGACTGGGTTTTAGAAGGATGATCTGGTGCTCAGTGCGCAGATCACCTGTCTGATGCGAAGCTTGGCTTTGTGGCTTGGTGCAAAGGAGAAAATGAATGTAAGAGAATGAAGAATAATAAAGAATATGAAGCAGTTGGTGGACGTAGCCCCACATTGGGGTGAACCACGTATATCTCGTGTCTTTGGTTGGCTTTGTGTTGTATTTTTTTATGTTATGAATATGCTCAGTGATTTGATTATTATGTATGATAGATAGATCTGTTGTTGCTTAGTGCTTTACTTTTCTTAAACATGAATGAATGTTAGATCTAACCTTATGCTATGTGCTAAGTGGTTGAAGTACTTACCGTTTTTTGTTACTGTGCCAATCTCTATTAGGGTATGTTCTGTGATGTTATTAAAGCTAATAAACTAATGCATATCACCTTCTAAGGTTGCTAGAATACTCTTCGAAGTGTTGTTATCACGGATCTGTGTCCCATATTGGTTACAGACACCTGCGTCCTGTAAGCCCCCCTACTTCTACCTCGGGTGAGACTTCACCTTCTTCACAGGTGTTGCCAAAAGGGCCAATAGTTAGAGTTTTGTTGGTGTGCTATTGAAGCGTTGAACCCTGGGTCTGGCCCTGTGCCAACAAATGGTTCCGTTTTCGGGACCTGAAACCGTGATTGTTGGGAACTGAAGTAAAGAAAAGAGAAGTTATGTGCAAGATTTATTGTTGAAGTGCATAGTACTCTACTTGACTTGCAAAGCTCTATGCTAATAAAAAAATTTGATCCGAAGAAAAGAGGTAAGATCCAAAGAAAGGTAAAGATTTGTGGTGTGATAAGAGTAAGATAAGTGATTTTTTTTTTCGAAAGCATGAATTTAGGTATGTTTAATAGATTTTGTCCTAGTCTGAAGGCTAGGGAACAGTTGGAAGAAATAGTTGATCTAAGTAAAGCTTATATAAATGAAGAAATATATGTTATTCCTATTCATAGAAAGGTTTTTTGGAATAATAAGTGGATGCAGGAACCTAGAAAAAATCTTTGCAGATTGCAGGTCCAACACCGTCATCCTAGTGCGCAATACAAAATAGGTTGGGGAACATACAAGAGGAAAAGAGGATTGAAATTTTGTTATAACTGCAGAAGATTGGAACATCTTGCTAAGGAATGTCCTCGTATAGGTCCTATTTGTCTTTGTTGTAAAACTATTGGTCTTGAGGTTGAGGATTGTCCAAGGATGATTGCTAAAGTTGAAAGAATGAACATGAGACAAGAAAACTATGAATAAAGTCAAGAGACTAAGAGAATGTTAGAGAATCATAAAGAGAAAGAATCGAAGAAAGCTCAAAATATGTTATTATAGTTGAAAGAAATGATGGATGTTCACAAAGATGTCAGTTTACCAGAGATCCTGAAAGTAAAACAATGCATAAGTCCAAGAATAAAAGACTTCGACATAGACTATGTCTTGGATGAAAAAATGCAAGTGAATATTATGACATAAGACATTTGGGAAATTTTGGGAAAGCCTGTTGTAGTACCTTCATTGGGAAGTATAGGATTGTTTAAGGGTAAGATGATAACTTTATGTGGAAGAGTTATTGATGTACCTATTATTATCCATGGAACATCGACTGAAGAGGAATTTGAAGTCATTAAGATTGTTGAGAAAAACGCCCCTTTCCCACTTTTGTTAGGAAAGACTTGGATTGAGATGGATCAGATCAGAAGAAAAATAGAGGAAGAGGCCACAGAAAAGAAAAATCAAGAACTAAGGGATTTTATAGCTAGAAAAACAGACCAACTAATAAAAGAACGAGAGGATAAGTCGAAGCAATGGAACAAAGTAACATTGTAGGAGGGACAAAAGGCAAGGGAATTAGTTGTCAAGGTTAAAAGAATGCAAGAAGGTTTGAAGGACCTATCCATGCAAGAGATAAGTATATCCACCCAGGAAGTATTAAGAGAAGGGATATTAACTTCAGACCCTTTGAGAGAACATCAACAGTGCAAAATCACTACACTAGGAGAATATAAGAATAAGAATGGAAAGAGGATACCAGACATAGTTAGAGAGACACATATCACAGGAAAGAAGGCAAGGAAGCTCAGTAAAAACAAAGCTAAGGTGGAAACGCTACAGAAAGCTATAGAGACCAGATGGAAGACTTCATAGACTGGAACCTTGTAGGAGGCATGTTCGCAGGATTTGAACTTCGCTAGAACAATAGGACTGCACAGAATGGGACTTCTCCTTGGCAAAGCTATATGACCATTGGAGGCACCCTGACCATTAGAAAAATTCTCTGGAATGGTTAGAAAACACATTTACGGGAGGATGGACCACGTTTGGGATGTTGAGACTGCGCCATAACAGACATATTCACATTGATGGAAGCATTCCTGCCCGTTGGAAGAATCTGTTACGAGGCCCCACTTATTTAACCTATCAGACACTGTGTCGAGACCATTTTTTTCCACCCTTCATTAACTGAGTTAACAAAGAATTGAGTGTGTGTTAAGTTGTTTTATCAGAAACTAGACATCGTTGTTTGTTTGTCTACCCTGCTTATCCATTCGCCTACTTCAACCTGTCTAATTAACAGTGAGAATGTCGGGCGAAACTAATGAATTAGAGAAGTCTGTCGAGGAGGTCTTCAAGAAGATAATGGCCGACAAACATTTATCTGAAGGTGTCCATGAATCATCGACTAGGGGACTGCAGGCTTTCCCTTCGACAGGATGACGTTCTGGCCATGTCAACCTCACGACTGAGCAACGAAGTAAGCATCGTGGCGATCTAAATAATGTGAAGCAGATCCCATCCATCCTACCAGACTATATCCCACCTTTGGTTGGTGCAATTACCCACAACAACATTCCATGAGACTATGAGTACACCTTGTTCACCACGTACATTCTGAAAGGAATACACGTAGTCGGAAGCTAGCTAGGACAGATCCTGCTGCTGAAGAACAACAACTTCAATCTAGGTGATAGAAAGAACTATGCTATGTTAGAACTCCACCGATACTTGATGAAGTCAACTGGGAAGAATCCCTGCCTCATCTCCCAACCATGGATTAAGGGACTGGTGTAGTCCACCATGATAAATGTGATGAAGATTCCCCATTTTTTCCATCACCAAGAGGTTAACGCTTGCGTTAAACTCCTCTTGTTGTTCTATCATGGCGAATACCTGTGGCTTGACCATAGGATTACTGTGGATCTGATGTTGATCCACCAGATTACTGGATTAAGCATGAAGGGACCTGATCCTCAACAATTTTACCCAGGGAAGGCCTCAAACCACTCCCTAGCAGAGCACATTAAGGAGGATCATGAAGAAGTTGAAAAATGAAAGAGAGGTTACAAGGTAGCCTCTATATAGGATGGCATAGTGTGCCTTTCTTGTCAACTCATAGCTGGAAAGATCATAAGGAAGAACCAACCCACATAGGTCACCAGGTTCGTGGTGGACCTTGTAGAAAAATGTGTGGAGGGAATGTAGATGAATTGGGTGAGTTACCTCGTCAATGAATTGGAGAAATACTACTGTGAAGCTCAGGATTTGGGATACGAATTCCACTTCAGATGGATGATCGTTTTGATCGCATTTGTTGCTTGGAAAATGCCTGAAGGAGCCACCTTTCCAGAGATCGAACTATCAGAGTTGTTGGCCACTAGGTTTTCTACCTTGTGGTACACCAACGACATGACAGAGAAGTGGCAGTCCAATGCTGTGTTTCATGCCTATTATCAGTAGCTGAAGGTTTCCATTGAGTCATTTCCACACATGACACCGCACACCCTGCATTCGTACAAACCGATATAAAATTTATGTGCAGATCCACATTTTATCTGTATCACTACACACAAAGATGAGAATAAGGAAGAGTTACAATCATACTATAAGATAATAGATGAATACATGGAGCGGATCACCAAGGAATGGCTAGAGGAGTTCCTTGTACCTGTTGTTGATGTTGAACTCTCTGAAACTGACACCATAGGTGTTGGATTACTGAGAGGGGGGGTGAATCAGTAATAACGTAATTATAATCCTTTTTCTTCAAATGTTATATCAATGTA